>CM021110.1:185046458-185193673 GCA_007115665.2 Sequoiadendron giganteum | reverse complement strand
ATCGAGTTGCTCAATGTAAACCTCTTCTTCTATTACACCATTCAGGAAGGTTGTCTTTACATCCATTTGGTGAATCTTCCATCCTCTAGATGTAGCAATAGCAATAATGGTTCTAACAGAAGTATGACGAGCGACAGGAGCAAATGTTTCTTCATAGTCAACTCCCTCTTTTTGTGAAAACCCTCTAGCCACGAATCTGACCTTGTACTTCTCAATGCTCCCTTTAGCTGCATGCTTGATCTTGAAGAGCCATTTAGAAGACACCACAGATTTGCCTTCGGGTCTAGGAATGATGTCCCAAACATCATTCTTAAGTATGGATTGATACTCCTCAGTCATAACATCTTTCCAAACTTGTTGACTAGAAGCTTCCTCAACATTGGAAGGCTCTAACTCAATAATCTGACTCATCAAGGCTACATAACTAGAGAACTTATTAGGTCTCTTACTTTCTCTGAAGGTTCCTCTTGGGGCTGCAAAACTTTTTGCCTCCTGCATTATTTTCCTGGCCCAAAGAGGTCTCTTCCTTCCAATCACAATATTTGTAGGCCCATTAGTAGGTTCCAAGGGCTCGACTGGATCATCATCTCCTTTAGGTTTTGGAGCCTCCCTCTGAATCTCAAGAACATGGTCAACTTCCATATCCTGAGGAGGCTCTTCATCATTGATCTCCATATGAGTGCCCTTGGATCTTCTGAATGCAACATCTTCCTCAAATGTGACATCTCTACTAATCTCAATAGTCTTTTGACCCGGAATGTAGATTATGTAGGCTTTTGATGTCTCACTATAGCCTACCAAAATTCCCTTCTTGCTAGAAGGTTCCAACTTTGTCCTCTTTTCCTTTGGTATATGAACATACACTGGACACCCAAAGATCCTCAAATGACTTACTTAAGGCTTCACCCCAGAGAATGCTTCTTCAAGAGTTATATTCTCCAAGATTTTGTGAGGACTTCTATTTTGGACATAGACAACAGTCTTGGATGCTTCAACCCAAAGAGAGATTTGCAGGTCTTGGTCATGAATCATGGCTTTGACTGCTTCAACGATAGATCTGATCTTTCTCTCCACAACACCATTTTGTTGAGGATTATAAGGAACGTTGAGCTCCCTCTTAATCCTTGCTTCAATGCAAAAGTTACGGAAGATAACAGAAGTGTATTATCCTCCGCTATCGGATCTCAAGACCTTGATCCTCTTTCCGGACAAATTCTCCACTTGAGCTTTGAACTCTTTGAATCTCTCTAATATCTCCTCAAATTCTTTAGATTTCAAGAAATAAATCCAAGTCTTTCTAGAGTAATCATCAATAAAGATAATGTAATACAAGAAACTACTCGAAGATGCAACAGACATTGGACCACATAAATCAGAATGAATAAGATCTAAAACACATTTGGATCTACTTTCACTACTATGGAATGGACCTTTTGTATTCTTACCCAAAGCGCAACATTTGTAGGTTCCTTCATGCTTCTGGTTGAATGTAGGAAGGTCGGTCACCATTTTCTCCATAATAGGTAGAGCACGAAAGTGAAGGTGAGCCAATCTTCGATGCCAAAGATCACACAAACTTGAGGAGTCATGCACTAGAGCCTGAATGGGACGAGCGCATAGCCTATAGAGACACCCATGTCTAACTCCAATCACCCGAGCAGTCTTGATGTTGGAGTTCTTTGCCCAAATGAGAACTTTGCCTTCTGAAAAAACAACTTGATAACCCTTGTCTTCCAAGGTTGAGATGGAGACAAGGTTTCTCTTGATGCCTGGAACAAATAGCACATCATCCAACAGCAAGGAATCGCCGGAATCCAAGTGAAGAGATGAGGTCCCAACTCCTTTAACAAAATAACTAACATCATCTCCAATATGACTTGTTCGCTAGAATCTTTCTCCACCAAATTAGATAGATGCTCCCTAAATCCGATGATGTGGCGAGAGGCACCACTATCAATCAGCCAAGTGTTGGTGTCGATAGATACATTGCTTGACAAGGCTGAATAGAATAGGTATTCACTTGTATCCTTCTGCATGGAGGCTTCATCGACATTTGCAATGGCGGCCTGCTGCCTAGGCTTGGAAGTACATTCCTTTGCAAAGTGACCATACTTGTCACATCAAAAACATTGGACCTTGGAGAGGTCCCTCTTCTTTTTGAATGCGGGGCCACCATCAGCTCCTTTATCTCTATTTCTCTTGAAATAGCCTTTCTTCCCATCTTTCCCTTTCTTCTTCGAGGATTGGGTGGCAAGAACATGAATGTCTTCATTAATGGAGCTTTGCCCAATACCTCGAGCAGCCAACCTAGACTCTTCTTGAATACAGTCTACCCTCAACCAATCAAACTTGGGAAGTTTTGATCTTGCACTGATTCCTTGAATATAAGACTCCCAGGATGAAGGAAGACCATTAAGAGCCAGCATGGTCAAATCCTTGCTATCGACAACATGCCCAATAGACGAGAGTTGATCTCTCAATTCAGTTATTCTCATGAAGTAGGCAATGACAGATTCTCCCTTCGCCATCTTCAAATGATGGAGTTGTTGCTTCAGTGCAAGAGCCCGACTGGTGTTGTTGATCTCGTACATCTCCTCCAAGGCTTTGAACATCTCTCTCGCAGTCCTTAGCTTGGAGACAATAGGAACGATATGATCCTTCACCGAATCAACCAACATCTTCTTTGCCCTAATATCTTTCTTCTTCCATAGGGCCCTTCCTTCCTCATCCGTAGGCTCGGGGGCGGAGCTCTCCACAAACTTTGCCAATTCGCTTTCCTCCAAGGTGAGCATGATCCTGAATCTCCACGAAGTGAAGTTTGACGCTCCCTCAAGCCTATCCTCAATCTTGAGACCATTCACCATCTCGACGGAGAGATAGAGGTGAATAAAGATGAGAAATAAAATAAGGGTATTGCTGTATTTAAGCACAAATCTGATCGTGATCTTCTTCAAACCCGCTCTGATACCATGTTAGTTTTATTTGATCAGATTAGAGTGCAAAAATTAATTCAAAAATCAATACAAGTACACAGCCAATGCCCTAGGAAAACCCTCCAACCTGAGGGAGAAAAACCCAGCCAATATATCTCCTTTATATTGATGCAAAAAAGAGCAGAAATCTGCTTACAACTCAGGCACAACACAATGCCTTAACATATACAATGAACAGCACCTCTCCTAGATGCAAAGATACAAATAATATATTTCTCCTAGAATCGATCTGCTGCTCAGATCGCACTTCTCCTTGACTTCTTTGAATGATCAAATGAAGGATAACCATCAAGTATATATACACATTATATTGGAAGGATGTGACCCTTCATCAAGAAGTTGGCCCCAAAGAAGAAACACGTCTTTGCTGGAAGGGGCGCAATTCTCAAGAAGGTCGGCTTCATTAAATAATAAATAATATTTATTTGTGACTTTTAATATTTAATATTTTAGCCATTACTTAAATCACTTCTCCATGTAAATCAATTATGAATAAATTTAAATAGCTACAGATACATTTAAATTTAATCTTCCAATCAAATCGATCTGGAGTATTCATCACGTGGCTGCATAATATCATTAATGCAGAAAAACCTCTGATACTCATGGTGAATAGAAAGAGAACTATATGTGTATTTTATAAATTGATAAGAAATGTGCAGGATGATATTATATGTATATTACACATACAGAAATGCCAAACCCGCATCTCAGTAAAACAGACTTTTCAATATTAACTTGAAAAGAATAAAAAAAAAGCTGGATGTCACCTTGTAAAAATTATGAATCAATTTATTTGTTATTAACACTTAGCAAATATCCCTCGAATGAATAATGCCCATCTCAGACAAAAACCTACTGGTATTCTATGATATCATTTATATGTCATATATTTGCATAATGCTGGATAATGCTCAAATGAAACTCTCAGAAGCTAACTATTCAGTGCTGTATTAGAAACAATAACTTAGGCATGAGAAATATACCTGCAAGAGAATAACACAATGTTGCAGGAGTCCTATATCCCTAAATGGTGATGATAACCACTGGTTCCAAACGAACTCTTCATCTGGATCAAAAATTGATGATTCACTTGGAAAAGGCCTTGTAATATCCCTCGTTTCACAAAAATAATATTTCCCATCAATATCAATATCTGCAAACTCTTGAATATTTTTTAATTCCCCTTTATACTGAACTTGAGGATTTTGAAGTTGAATTTTAAAGCATTGACTCTCTGCTACAGTGTAAACACATCCGCCACCTGGAAGTTCTGGAATTGAAGCCACAAGTTTTGTGGCAACTATGAGCAACGCAGTGCTACCCAATGCTGCATAGCCCAAAATTGCTCTAGCATATACAGTATTTTTACACATCCAATGTGATCCAGCAGTCACAAAATCCAATGCTTCAGCCTCAGAAGAGAAAATGTCAAACCCCTCTCGTGCTGTATACAGCAGTGCCCCAGTTGTTGGATCAATGTATATAACTTGTGTGTCTTTCCTTGTTGATAAACTCACGATTATATAATATTCACTGGATTCCAACTCCACAATAACCACAGAGGTGTCCCTCAGAACATAAGCTGCATTAAAGTAAAAAAGTTGCATCAGCAGATAAAATACATAGTAGAAGTTGCCTGAAACCTGACATCAAGGATCTAAGCCAATGAAAGCTAAAAGGAACATGATATATGATAAGATAAAGCATGAAATTAGACTCCAAAATTTAGCTACGAAATTATGTTTATTTGATGACTGTTAGAGTATACCATTAGTTAGTAGAGTATAACATTATGCTGGGGAGATTAAGTTGAGCTTTTTAGCTTCCAAAAGATTCCTCATTGTATAAATGTTTCAAGATTTAGTACAAGAGATGATTACACTTTGGCAGGGATTTCTGAGATTTTCTCTGACAGTACCATGGTCTTAGACTCTTAAGTATGACTTAAGTCACAACATTCATGTTTGTGTTCAAGTTTGGTGAGGAAAATATCAGAACAAGTTCACCAACTGATAAAATTCAGGAAAAAACTTGTGATAAGTTTGAATAGTAAGATTTTAGTTTTTAAATCTAAAAGCATAAAGTGTAATAAAAATTAAATAACAATAATTTCAAGTTAACCATAAAAGCTTAATTAAAACTAAAATTTACAATAAGATCTGGTAAAACTAAAATTTATCATTAAATTTAATAAATTCTACAAACTATTACTATTTTTCAATCATAAAATAACAATAATATCACAAAAACTATAGAAATACTTGAATGGCACGATGGCTGCAGCTTCCTTCCACTGCTCCTCACCTTCTAACTATAAATCTTAAATATTAATAATTTCAATATTAAAATTAAATGTTAATAATTTCAAGTTAACCATAAAGCTTAATTGAAACTTAAATTTATCATAAGTTCTGATAAAACCAAAATTTATCATAAAACTTAATAAATTCTACAAACTATTACTATTTTTCAATCATAAAATATTAAAAATAATAATAATATCATAAAAACTAAACAAATACTTGAATGGCATGATGGCTGCACCTTCCTTCCACTGCTCCTCTCCTTCTAATTATAAATTTGCATCCACATTCAGGCCCTCTGTTTTCTGGTGCAGTTAAAATTGATGATGTGGCTCCAGTTATACCTGGCATAGTACGTTCTCTTGGTGGCTCCTCTGTTCATGACCATGCATCTCGTAAGTCTTGTGCCTAGGCTTCTAGTGGATTGTTGGCAAAGGAATTTGGCCTGTCTCAGCCGGTTTCGGGAGGCTCTTAATTGGCTGCTTTAGCTGAGTCTGAGTTGGTTTCATCTAGTGCTGTGGCAGTTGTCACAAGAAAATTGTCATCCGAAGGCTGTAATGTGCTGCAGTGCTTTCTGGAATGCTGTCTGCTGGTTTTGGGGGAGGATGTCTTGGAAGAATTCTGCATTTCGAAGTTTGGTTTATTATTTTTGGCCCCACTTGTCCAATCTCCATGCTTAGTTGAACTACAGCTGGAAGCCTGTTATTGAGAAGAAAGTAGAAATTTACCCATGCATAGTTTTTTCGAGGCTATTTTCAAATCAAAAAGAGACAGGGATCTTATTCTATTTTTTCCAGATGTTGAATGGTTTTGGGCTAAGGCAGAACTTCTAGTTACACCATGGTATCTTGCTTTTAACCCTTTGATGGAATCTTTCTTGGTGTTGCCAGTTTGGGTTCGACTACCTTACCTTTTGCTTCAATTTTCAGTTGAATCCAATTTGGAAGCTATTAAAGACAGTCTTGGAAGTTTTTTCTCTATCTTCGAAAACTGCTGCTATCATCTCATTCCACCTTTGTGGGTATTCAAGTTGAGATGAATTTATTGAAGGGTCCTCTGGTTGAAATGTGTCTCGAAATTGAATATAACCAGTGGAAACAGAAATTAGATTATGAAGGGTTGGCCTTTGGATGTCATAAGCACTAAGCGCTATGGGTTTGGGCATATTTCGGAAGATTGTTCAAGTTTAAGCTTTAAAGCATAAGGCTACTAGTCAAGCCTCCTAGTGGAAGGATGCTAAGCCTCAGCGTGTGTATCTCCTCCTCTGAATGACAAGGGTTCTTTGGATTCTTTGGTAAGAAAAATAGATGATAGAGAGGAACCTTGTATGATGCCTTTGGGCATTTCTTTGGATGTTGCCCTGGCTTATCCTCGTGATTTCAATCCCTCCTTGAATATTGTGGCAGCATCTTCTTTGGCTGTTGCACAGGCTGGTTTGCAGACTTTAGTTAATGAGATGCCTGGAAGAATAAATCTTCAATTTTCGATTCAGTGGTAGACAACTCAAACAGAAGTGTTTGGACTACCATTTCCCATCAAAATCTTCCTCAAGAAATCAAGCCTCTTCTCAAATGGTTCTGAGATCTCATGAGAAAAATAGGAGGAATAGTTAATTTTGTATCGTTTAATATTGTATTTAGTATTGGCTTGTTTGGGTTTATTTTTGTTCATGTTATCTCTCTTCTGCCCTATGAGTTGTTTCTAGCTTGCAAGCTTTTTTTTTATTGTTTATATCTGTGGGTGTGACCCCTATAGAATCCACTCTTAATCTATCATAAGAATTAAAATTTATTTTTTTGATAGGTTAATTGACAGATCTACTAGAGCCCTGGCCTATAAATTAAAGGAATGACGCCAATACGTGCAGTAATACCAAGATGATTATTACAGTTGCAACATAATAGAGACACTAGAAGAGCTCACTAAAACAGCATGGTCTTCAATAATTGACACACCTAGTACAACAGGAAGATATCAAAAAGACTAACAAGAATCAATGAAACAAACTAAATGCTATACTCACACTTAAAATGAATGACATAACATGTTCCAAAAAGCATAGCCTTTGAGAACGAGAAACTTCTCCTCAAGAAATAGCAGCTACCGATCTCCTACCTTTGCAGGATAAGAGATACTCCAAGGTCCATTGGGAACCTTCATTGATTGCTTCCAGCACTTCCATCTGCAATCTTTCAACTTTGGTTTTACACCCTCTACACTTCTTTTGTTTGTTCGCAAAAACAAAGAAAGAAAGTATATTAACATCCACAAATGACCAAAAATAGGTCAATGGGACAAGAGGTTACAGCAGTTAATAGTAGAAAGTTCTAGGAAGAACGGAACCTAGAATCAAAACAATAAAAGCACATAAGACAAAATAAAGCAGTGTGCCAATAACAAATAGCAATGAAAGAGCAGCTACCGATCTCCTACCTTTGCAGGATAAGAGATACTCCAAGGTCCATTGGGAACCTTCATTGATTGCTTCCAGCACTTCGATCTGCAATCTTTCAACTTTGGTTTTACACACTCTACACTTCTTTTGTTTGTTCGCAAAAACAAAGAAAGAAAGTATATTAACATCCACAAATGACCAAAAATAGGTCAATGGGACTTACAGGTTGTTGTACCCAAACCGAAATTTTTGCTTCATTAAGGCATTTTGCTTAAAATGGTCTAAACCTTGTAAAAGTGGGGTCAAAACTCAGTTTTTGGGCAAATAAAGTATGGGCTTTTAGTCAGTGTGATGCCAGGAAGATACTGGCAAAATTTGAAAATTTTGAAAATTAGGGTTTCTGAAATCTATTTTTAGCTCGAAACCCTAAAAAATAGGAACTTGTCAGAATTGGCTGAAATTAATTTTGATTGGCTTATTTCACATCACAATCACAGTGGTGAAGTCAGTTTCAGTTAAAAGTCAGTTTAAGGCTGGTGGGTAGTTTTCACTTTTTAGGAGAAAAGTTAGGATCTTCGGGGTCATCAATGGCAGTTGGCCAGTACCAGGTATCAATATCTAAGCCTGAAACTCAAAGAGGAACGCTCTACGATAAAAGATGTTGGAAATAATGCTTTTTGATGGAGGGGATTTTCAGATTGGCAAAAAGTGCTAAAATATTCTAAGTCTGGGAACTTTTCACTATGTAACGTAGTAGACACTTGCGCAATCAACGTGCAAATCAACTTTATAGTGTCCGTACATGTGAAAATGATGAAGTATAGTCATCCACACACCTCAGCAGTCACAACGCTTCGACATGGTCAACCGCAGGGATGGATACAGCGTTTGCAAAGCATAAAATGGTGAAAATCAATGAATTCAAAACAAATCCGCTCCCCTGTAGCCTAGGGGCGCCCTTCCATTTGAAGGTCAAGATTTGAGTGTTTTGGATAAAGGATACATTCATTATGTTCAGTTTTCAGTCAGCTTTCCGATTAGCCATGAAGCAAGATTATCCGAGTTACAGAACTCCGGCAAACGAAGACAGAAGCAGAGGTTGCGAAGAGTGTTTTCATCAAGGAGGCAGTCTAGAGATGCAAATCCGCTCCCTTCTAGCCCAAGGGCGATTTTCTTTTTGAAGGCCCAGATCTAGATGCATGTGTGTTTTGATGGTTTCAGTCTTTGCAGAATTAGTTTGGCTTTTCAACGAGCTATCAAGCGAAAGCGTATCCAGTACAGAAATCCGGTTATCAGCGTTAGAAGTGGAAATTGCAGGCAGGATACATGTCAGAAGAAGTTTTTCAAATGCAAATCCGCTCCCCTGTAGCCCAGGGGCGATCCTGAATAAGACCTGTTTGATGGATGAATTTGCAATTGAGGTCTTCCTGAGATCTCTTCCAGCTCAGTTCAGTTTTGCAGTGTACCGTTCACAAGACGATCCGATGTTCTGAGTAACTGTGACAGAGGTCCTACCGAGCACGTAAAATAGAGGATGGTGAAGCGTAGCTACACAAAGCTGCACAGCTGTAGGCTAGGGGCGATTCTCCTTTAGGCCTGCCAGACGGGGTTATTTGCAATTACAGTCTTCACAAGACTTGTGTGCAATTACTCAAGCTATCCAACGAGTCTAGCCGACAGCCTCCGGGATTTGGCGAATGCTCGTACGTGCGAGGTCAAGATGATAATGCTGTAAAGAAGAGTTGATTGAAGGCAGTTCAAAAAATGACTAAGTGTAAGAATATTATTTTCTTTGAAAAAGGCGATTTTCTTTTAGAGGCCTTAAAAGCAATTTTCTGGCTTCGTCGTCTCCAAGAACATCTCTTGCAAGTTGACCAAACTGTACAGCAAGACAGACGGCACGCATATCGGAACATTCCAGTTCCCGGTATCAAGGGTCAAAGTATGGTGTTCAAATGAAAATCACACTTTTGTCAAAATGGTGTTTGAGCTATCACAGAATAGGGGCGCTCATTCTTTTGGGGTTCTTAATACAATTTTCAAATCCCTCATATACAGTCATTGGATGCAGAATACTTCTAGTCATGCAATGAATCCATTATTCAGTCAGTGGAGTTCATCATTCACCGTCAACGGCAGTTTGAAGCATCAGAAGGCAGAACGAAGAAATGACTAAGTCTGGAGTCAAAACATCAATTTAATCAGAGGCACCTAATTTTCTAAGGTATCAGATGATGATTTTAGCAGTTGTTGCTCCCAGCAGACATTTCA
Organism: Sequoiadendron giganteum; assembly: GCA_007115665.2. NCBI lineage: Eukaryota > Viridiplantae > Streptophyta > Pinopsida > Cupressales > Cupressaceae > Sequoiadendron > Sequoiadendron giganteum. Next base: position 185,183,708 of record CM021110.1, on the reverse strand, counting down.
TCCTTGTCATGCAGGCTTCGCAGTGGATATCTCAGCACGGTTCGCAGGATCATTCAATCATCCGGAAATCAGAGTTGAACAGGGTCAGTTGTAACTTTGCAGTCAAGCTACAAAATAGGAGATTCTCAAAAATCTCATAACTCTTGCAAATGGAAGCCTAAAAGATCAAAATTTGACTTTTTGGAATCATGGAAGTGTGTTGAGCACAGCAAGATGCTATTTTTGGCAAAATGATAAAAATAATATTTTTGCATGCAAGGCATTAAAAAGTGACGAATTTCTTCAAAGATAAATATTGGTGCCACTTTTAGTTCTTTGCATGCTTTGAAATTAAAATATTATTTTTAGTCTAAAGACTCAAAGATAGTAGCAGTTCAATTGGTGAAGGGCCAATCAAATTCTTCCTTCACAGTTAGGGTTTGAGCGGGTTCCATGCATGATGGTATGAATTTATCTAGTTATGCAAGCATGGCATTCATCATTTCATTCATCCAGCTTGAGCAGAGGTGAATTCTTTCCAGAGTTGGGCGAATTTCTTCAGCGGTCAGTTGTGAAGGCATAAAAAATATTCTTTTGCAGGTACAAGTCAAGATTCATCAGCAGAATTCAAGGCAGAGTGGCGATTTTGACAAAAGAAGATAATAAATAAATAAAAATTAAAAAACATCTTTCTTCTTCTCTAGATTTCTTCCATCTTCTCGTCTTAAAATTTTCTCACATGTTTGAAGAATTGGCGTTTTTGGCAAAACAAATCATCTGGGTTGATTCAGAATTGCTTTCTCAGCAAAACCCATGTGCTAGAATTTTCAAGAAAAATTTGTTCCAGAGCATCAGTTCTTGAGGCTTTGATTTTCTGAAGTGAAATTCCTTTGCATGGTGGAGTAGAAGTCGATATTTTTCGAATCTAACGTTGTGGGTTGTCTTAGAAATATCTTCTGGACAAAACCCATATCTCAGATTTTCTCGGGAAAAAATGTCCTCACAGCCCCTCAGATCTCAACTGAAAACCTTTTGCATGCGGGCCTAAATCACATTTTTTCACAATTCTGACATTGTGGGTCATCTTAGAATTTGATTCTACATAAAACCCACGTCTCAGAATTTTCTGTGAAAATTGCCCTCCGACAAGCTATTTTTAGCCTCATTAGGAGAGATTTTTGGTTTTTTGGAGAAGTTGTCAGAATATAGCCATGTTCACAGTCAACAGGCGAGTTTTTCAGGATGTAGTTCACGCAGAACGAATTCAAGACCAAGTCAGTCTTAATTCATGATTTCATCAGAAAAGCTGACATTGATTTGTATCAAGCGCATCGGAAAGGTTGACAAGAGTAGTCACTCAAGTTCACATGGTTTCATGTCTCGTATAGCTGATTGTCTTCCAAGGCCAGTTTAGAGGGTTGATACCGTTGGGTTTCTGTGTATGCAGCATGTTCATTTGTATTTCTCACAACCAAAGAGTTCGCAGTTTCATCATGCAACACTCTTCCATAAAGAAAAGTATGAAAAACGTGAGAAGCATCAAGCTGCAGAGGAAACAGTGGCCATCACTTCAGTTACAAAGCCGCCATAGTTACCAGCCAGTGAAGGGCCAGTTTAAGTATACAGAGATTTTCAGTTTTGCTTGAGTTGCTAAGAAGCAGTGAATTGACAGTTGAGACATGTGACGACCTCTAGATGGTGATGCAGTCACTAACCTCGTGGAGGGGTTACTTGCTCGAGATCAGGGTCAGTGAACTTCAGTTCAAGGCGTCCCACCTTTTCCAAGATAGACATTAGACACAGGAGTTAAACTCGAGGCTTCTTTCCGAGTTAACTGGTTGTTACACATTGCATGCATGTCTTTCTTCTCTACGTACACTTGGAGCTTAGATTAGACAGTTAACTGATGATAGCATTCCAGTTGACTTGCTTTCAATAAGGACGTGCATGTTGCACCTTGTCCATTTAGATTAGATGTTTCAGTTAACTGATGGTAGTTTCCCAGTTAACTGTGTAGGTTCATTCAATTAGGTTTAGAGAATAAGATCTTGCATGTCTTGCAAGACTGTAGTTGACTCAAGGTGATTTTAGGGTTGCCTACACCTTGATGTCTATAAATAAGAGCTTTCAGCTCATTTGTAATTAGCTTTTCCTGGTGATAGAGAATTGCTGCGTTGTCGGCAACATGCCTATTCTCAAGATTGGTTCACCCTTGTAAATTAGAACTTTTGCTTGATAGCATACATGCTGCGCCTACCTTGCCTGTAGTATTGCTATTATTGTATCTGTTCAAAGAGTAATTGTTGTTATAATAAATTGTTGCGCCTACCTTGCCTTCATGTTATTGTTATGGTGTTTATTCGATCTTAGTTAAATGGGGTTGCTGGTTTGATCGTTATTGCATGCGTGTTGCGTCTATACAATCTACTGTCCCAGTTGCTTACCTTTTGTTTTGTTTATTATAAGCCTATTCAGAAGAGCAAATAGTTGCGCCTACCTTGCCTTCATGTTGCGAAACTGTACTCAAAGCTTATCGTATGATGTGTGTTATAGTAGACTCATTCAGCCAAGCAAATAGTTGCGCCTACCTTGCCTTCATGTTGTGAAGCTGTACCAGGTTTACCGTTCATTTGTTTGTTTTAATAAACTTCTTCCCGGATTAGCAAATAGTTGCGCCTACCTTGCCTTCATGTTGTGAGCCCGCACCTGGAGTTTATCGTACAATACATTCCTGCTCCATTTCCTCATGCTCTGTTTCTTGAGGAAATTGGATAGATATTAAAGAAGTTAGCTTAGTTGTAGTTACATGATCTGCGAAACCAGAAAATACTTAGCTGCAACGTTCTAGGTTTTCTTAACCTTGTGCCTCTACCAGCTGAGAACAAAAAGATAGGACATTAGTTTAGTTTTCTATTTCATGCATTCCAGCACAACGAGGGAGCTTCCCCTCCTAATTTGAAGAGCACTCATTACGTAGTGTGCATAGCTGTCCGTACAAACTCACACTCCAGAGGTGTTAGTTCTTACGCCAACAGAGGTTACAGCAGTTAACAGTAGAAAGTTCTAGGAAGAACGAAAACAATAAAAGCACATAAGACCAAATAAAGCAGTGTGCCAATAACAAATAGCAATGAAGGTCGAACAAGAACACCAAAAGCATATGTTGGTGAAGACTAGAAGAAAATCTCATAGAATATCCCTATCAGCATCTGAAATGGAAGAGTCTAAGCCATCATCAATCACTGTGAGAGATAATGCTCAGCAGGGTCTATCCAAGGTCGAAAGGGCACACTAGGATATCCTAAGAGGAACCAAAGCACTTCCTCTAGAAACTGCACTAACATCCAAGGCTGGTGCAGCTCCCATGGTAGAAAAGAAGCCCGTAATGTGAGTCTACCTCTATGGTATAAGAGGGGGGTATGCACGGTAAGTAATGGATCCATGTCACTTGAATACGGTTGAGTCATGTCGACTGGAATGAGTAGAGCCAGGATGTTGAGGGAGAGCAAGCAGGGAAACCTAAGTAATCTAAGCAATAACAATGTGCTAAAAGAATGCCACCTAACTGATCTATTAGCTCTGATATGTGAAGTATAGTATCCAAAGGCCATTTTGTGTTGTATGTCACTTAGGTGGGTTAGAGAAAAGAGGTGATCAATATGGGGACTCTAGAGCCTCCAGACTCCCCCCTATAGGGATCTATGCTAGAGAGTGACAACCTCACGAATAAAGAGTCAGGCACCACTAGTCTAAACATCTAAAGAAAGTAGATAGTTTATTGCCTAAGTCTATGTAGAGGCAATGAAATCTTCCTCATATCTCATAGTAAATGGGGCCTTTAAAATGAAGTGTTTCTTAGTCTACACCTCCTGGAGGGAACAAAGACAACACATCTAGTCCTAACCAATGATGCGATGAATAGTTCCAATGACATTAGAAAATCTTAAACTGTGGGACCAATGATGTTACAAATAGTGAGAGCAATGAATAAAACCATACGCCATCTATAAGAAATGATCTCAATATGCTACTTGTAGATGTCATCTCTAGCAGTTCTACTAATGGCATCCTTTGTGGGAAGGAGCTAAGGGGGGCATCTATGGAGTAAATGAAAGGGGGCAACCTATCAATAGAGATGACAATAGAAAGAAGCAAACCTTTGCAAAAACAAGAAATTCCCTCAGCTCTCCAAAACTTCCAAAGAAGGAGAAAGATCTTGAAGCAACATACCATCATCATCTAAAGACAAAGGCTTGGCATCAAGAGACAAACACATATCCATGATCTTCTTTTGAGCACTCACTTGCTAATCTCCAAAGCCCTAAAACACAACTTGTTCACAAACAAGTTTGGAGGAAACACAAGCCAAACCTACAACATTCCCCAAAATTTCCTTGGGAAATAGCTTGAGTAGGGGTCACCAAGCCTTTCTCCTATGCTGCCAGAAAGCATATATTGTTTCTCCACACAGTCTTCATCTAGTTTTCCAGCATTTGAAAACCATTTCTACATTTGGATTGAATGAGAACCTAACATATTTTGAAAAGGGCACTCTACAATGCTATGGCCAATTAGACTACATCCAAAGTATCTAAAAGGTAGACCTTTGAAATCTACAAACTATAGCCAAGAACCTATGCAAAGTCCCATCCATCTCTATAGAAAACTTTGCAAAGTCCCATCCATCTCTAGATCAATCTTCACGAGCTATCCAACCTTTTCAGCTATCAACTTAATCATATTAGCATTTTTCAAAACCATTAAAAGCATGTAAAAAATAGAACCCTACTAAAAATCTCAACCTTAGATCAAAGAAGGGATTTGTAGGGCACATATACAAATTGACTTTGCCATGAAACCAAGGACCATTGTTTCAAAAATAATCTTGCTCCTCTAAATAAAACTAAACATGGAAAAAACCCTTGGAAAGCAAATACAAGGTAGGCTGCCCAAAGTCTCTCCAGGTTTGCATCATCAATTGTTGAATCTCTACTATCTTTGGTCTTTGACCCAAATTCTTAGAAATCTGGTCAACACTTCGTTCAAGGTGGATTACATCCAAAGATTTTCCTACCAATATGAATGGGATGCCCCCCAAATAAAGGTACACTAATCCAAGTGTTCCTCTTCCATTGAAGATAGGAAATTCCTAGGAATCGCCTAAGCTTCTCTAGTAACTAGCAAATTTTCTCTCTCCATAGCAGTTGAACAAACACCAAGACTATCATTACCCCACAACTAAACACATTCCTCAACAAGTAGTGTTGCCACTAGAACAAGGGGCAAGATTCCTTGCTCTAAACAGCGATGTTGCAAAAGGCCCACATCAATGTAAGGGATTAGACAAATTAATTGTATTCCTTTAAAGTCTTACCTTTTGTAAACCCTCCTACAAGTAGCAACACCTCAGCCTCAACAATGGGAGACCAATGGAAGCCCAATTGAAGGAGAAAAAGTTTACCTTTTTCTTCAATGAGTTAGCAGCCACACCCACTAGACTACAATGGCTCCTCTCTTGATGCCTTGCACCTTAATTATACCCCTCAGAAAACTTTTATTTTCTCTACTTGCTTCGACTACTATTCCAACAAGGGTCGATGCAAGATTGCACCAAAGTTGAAGCCCTACCACCTTCCTCTATTGCATCTTCTTCCTTTGCACCATTACCATCACCCCCTCCATGTACACTCACCAAGACATGTATTACTCTATATCATAAAAATTGAATTTTAAATTAAAAGTTCTATAAAAAAAAAACTAACAAAAAATCCACCCATTATGGGGTAATTGGTAAGCAAGAAGCATGAAATTTGTCATCGAAAAAACCGCTTGTTGGGTTTTTAAATCTCAACTCTAATGGATTATCAAGGGGTTAAAACAAATTCTTCAGGACTCTTTCTAAAACATGGTACTATATTTCTTGGTGTGAGATTTAACAATCAACGGGAAAGGGAAGCTATTGTGATGGGCCTCTCTTTGGCCTCCACTTTGAAATGCAAGCATCTTATTTTCAAAGGGAACTTCTTAGTGGTTATTCAAGGTTTGAGTAAAATGGAATGCTCAAATTGGGAAAACAATAGTCTCTTGGATAAGATCTCAAGTCTACAAGGGCTTTGAGGATATCTTTTTCACCCACTATTACCATGAATGCAACAAAGCAGTTGCTTTATTGGCTAATCAAGAAGCCCACCAATCCCCTTTGTCACCTTTAATTAGTGATCATTTGGATTACTGGCATTGTTGGACTTGCTCTTGTTATACCTTCTACCTCTATGAGTTGTATTCTTGAGGACCTTGTGCTTCCATTCGCTCTCTCTAGGGAGATATTTTTTGAAGCAATATTGTCTTTTTCGTAAGGTTGGGATAGAAACCTTATTTAGGTTGATGCTACTAACGTTTTTAGATGGCATAGTTTGTTTCTTTTCGGCAAAGATGAGATTGCTCTTCCCCATGCTTGCACAAGCAATCCTTTATGTGGCCAAGGTATATAGTATGGCTTTCGCTTGTTTCCTTAGAACTCTTCTCATTGTGTGCATTGCTTCTCTATTTGAAAGGTAATTTGATTGTAATCTTTTGAAGGGTTGGCTTGGGAATTTTAATTTTCTCATGGGTAACTAGGAATGGCTTGTAGACATCATTTGATCAAATCAAGGGAACCCTTGCTCAACTTTTAATCATCATCAATGATTAATCTTCCACAATCAAGATTAGTCCATCTAAATTTCGTAACAAGTATTTTTGGGCAGTAGGGTAGGGTAGTAGGTAATATTGATGTTGCTCATGTTGAGTAATAGGCTGATCATCTAATTAATTAATTAAAATTGATTAATTAATTAGATCACCTTTTACTTTATTCACTTAAGCTAAACTTAGGAATTGCATATTTAATTATTAGATTGGCTAATAAAAGCACATGTTGTCTCATTGCATAGGATGGTGACACTTGTCATAGGTTAATTTAATCTTCACCAAAAGTTAAGATCTAGGGTTTCTATCTCCTTTTCGTAAGGATTGATTTTCTATTGTAATCATTCATTCAGGTTATTTTGCGTCAATAGAATGCTCAAGCTATTCAGCACATTCTTGCTTTTTTGATCTTCTCTATTGTGATAGGTATTGCTTGCAGGTGATTTTTGGGTCTTGTGGGTTCAATCAGCAACTTCTACATGGTGTCAGAGCACCAAATTTGCAGCCCCCTATTCAATTTTTGAAGAGATCAAGGCTTGAGCAATTTTCTGGTGCGTCTTGGATCAAAATCGACCTCACCATCACGACCAAGAGGCCTAAGAAACAAATTTTGATATAAAAATTGCCTACTTTTGGTGTCAAGAGTAGAAAAGGCAAAAAAAATGGTTCTAGAGGCCATACAACCCCCAAAACCCCTGTCGTACGACAAATTTTTCAAAAAAAAATTATATATATATAAAAATAGCTCTACCACCCACCTGTATCCCTTGCGAGTTTATCACCGCAGACACATGTCTTATTAGCACCCAAGTGCTTCGATTCAGCCCTCGGCCGCCCTAAAGGCCTTGCCTACGGTCACCTACGTGTATAGGAGCTCTGTCTAGCACCCAAGCACCAGCCCCCTGGTCCATAATAGGACCAAGGGCTATTTGTTTTAGTCCCCTGATTCACTTCAAGGGCAAATTGGGCAGTTTCGGTATATCGAGTGTATCTTGGGCACACAGTGTCCGTTTTTCGAAAACTTTATATCATCAGAAAGTTGATTTTGAGTCCGATCCAGATCTACAAACAATTTTTCCAAATTCTGCTCTTGATTAATTTTGCAAGCCTCTAAAGTTAGATCAAGCTGTTTGCACTCAGGAGGCCATAATTTTTTACTAGAATATTGGATTTTCATGATTCAAGCAACATTGAAAAAATGCTTTTGTCCTCTAAATAGTTCTCAAGTCAATTTTTCTAGAATATTTACTAGTTACCTACTATTTTCATCAGCTCTCAGGTTACTTTATTTTGGTTCTTTTCTTGGAAAACTCTAACCAACTTCATGGAGGAAGATGTGAACATTAATCTGTGCATGCAATCTTTCCTTTTTGCATGCTTTATGTTTTCATTTTCTCATTGATTTTTGCATCTGTTGCATGTTCTCCTTTTACAATTTCAAGGTATTGTAATAAATGAACTTCAATAAAGTTCCATTATGGGGGGCTGCATGCATAAAAATTGGATTAGAGTGTAGTTGCATGGCAAACACTATGATCCAATCTCCATCTTGATGAAAACTTGCATGAGTTGTATCTAGATTATGTAGTTTCTCTTGGCCACATCTTGCTCATGACTTGACACATTTTTGGTTCACATCTCAAATTGAGAGCCTATGGTTACTGATCCTGAATCTTGCATATGATTCACATCAGGTCACATCTTAGTTTGAGGGCCATTCATTACAGCTAATGTTCCTGAATCTTCATGGTACTTGCTCCTATGGATTAGTTTTAGTCACAGTTTCATCAACATTAAGATACACAGCTTCCAAATTCTTTCATCATTTTTTTCCCTCTTATGGGGGGCATTTATAATGTATATATGTGATGGATGGTGTACTTCAGGGGTATCATGGAGTCCTCCATCTTTCACCACTTGATTGTATCTTTTTTTCTCTTTTTAGGGAAGAGTTTTGTCCAATTGGGTTTTCTCCTTTAACCCGTTTATGAGAGATTTTTTATGCATTGCATATGTACATGGGTACCTAACATGGCCTAGTAGTCGAGACCCATTCATGCTTTCATGCATTCATCCATGCATCCTTCATCAGTTTTTTAGCTATTCTCTAGGTTGATCTTAAGGAGGGGGGTCTTGGAGTAATAGGCTAATCATCTAATTAATTAATTAGATTACCTTTTACTTTATTCACTTAAGCTAAACTTAGGAATTGCATATTTAATTATTAGATTGGCTAATAAAAGCACGTCTCATTGCATAGGATGGTGACACTTGTCATAGGCTAATTTAATCTTCACCTAGGGTTTAGATATAGGGTTTCTATCTCCTTTTCATAAGGATTGATTTTCTATTGTAATCATTCATTTAGGTTATTTTGCATCAATACAATTCTCAGGCTATTGAGCACATTCTTGCTTTTTTGATCTTCTCTATTGTGATAGGTATTGCTTGCAGGTGATTCTAGGTCTTGTGGGTTGAATCAGCAACTTCTACAACTCATTCTAGGGCCTTTATCTTGTTTGATTTATTGGTAAAATTGGGAGAAAATGTGCCTTCTAGGGGTCAAGAATTGGATCTCCCAAAGCTTATACTTGCTCACCATAGTACAAGTGGTTCATTGGAAGGTGGATGGTAGGTCCTTCAAAGGTGTTGTGTGGCTCTAAGATGCCAAAAACCATGTGAGATGCTTGTAAGCAACGAATTGTCAATTGTTTACAATGTGTTTTTTATGGATCTAAGGATGGTGGTCAAACACCTAATTTCTCACAATTCGGACAAGTTTGAGGTAACAAATGCCTTCACCGTACCCTCTTTGGTGGATGATATTCTAGAATGCACTACTCAACAGAGGGAGATTATCTGTGTTGTTAAGTTTCAAGCTTTGGAGAAATATGGTGGCGACAAAGCATCTATCTCCAAGTGTGACATGATGTCTTGAGTGGCAATGAAAAATCCTATGGAACATGCTAGTGAGATGGCTTGTGGTGTGGGCAATTAGAGGTTTTCTATTGTTGACTATGCCCCTTTTTAAGATATATGAAGATCAACTTTGAGTCTTGCATTTTAGTGTTTCGTTGTTTGTTGGTTTAGTTGATAAGAACCCTCATTATAAAAATATGAACAATCTACACTAGTTTTTCTTTTTGAAAATTAATATAATGGAGAAGAGACTTTGATCCCTTACCAAAATATAAATATAGAACTAAAAATATAAAAGGGGCCTTTTGGAGTTGAACTTCAAAAGTTAATGAGAAAGGATGCATCTTGGTCCCCCCAATAAAAGCGATTTCTGAAAATCAACTTTGGTGGTGCTTTGAAAGGCAATCCAAACAAATCTATAGCAAGTTGTTTCATCAATGACTACAAAGACATCTTCACCATGGCAACAACCAAAAACTACAAGATGTAACAAATAATAAGGCCGAAGCAATCACCACCACCTTGGCAATCCATGTGAAATCACATTAGGTACACAAATGATGCTCCAGAGGGGGGCTCCCTCATTATAATAAATGCACTATTAGAAAGGAAATTCCAAACTCAAAAACTACAAAATTCCCTTACAACTTTGGTCCAAATTAGATGTCTTCAATGAGGTGGTCTTTTGCCATTGATACAGGGAAATTAATCATCTAGGGTATCACCTTGCTAATTTGGACATAGACAACACTAATTAGGAGTTTGGTTCAAATAATATCTTGTCATGGAGCCATCTCTCCATTGCATTCCCATCGATTCTACCTTGGATCTTTGAAATGGAGCATTTTTTTCTCCTTGTTCTTGTGGTGAGAAATGGCTTTTGAGGGAACCATTCACAACAGCAAGTTAACCATAATTTTCAACACCAACACTTAGCAAAGTTTGGAACCCATCAAGGAGGTGATTGCAATATACTACTAGGAAATGAATGTCAAAATTCAAGTGAATTCAAAAGTCATGACCTATTTTTTGTCAGATATATTGAGACTCACCCAATCCATGACAACCATGGTCCAAGTTGGCAAGCGGTTGGTGCGAAATCGATATAGGCTTGGTCAACAGATGATGACAATGGTGGATTGGCAGTTTTAGGAGGAGATTCTACCAATTCTAGAAGCAGAATTTAGAGGTTTTGCCTCACTAGCAATGGTGGCCGAATTAGAAAGAAGACTTCTTCAAGTGGTGGAAAACCTTCAAGCAATATGGGAAGTTCTAAAGATTGGAGAACTAGAGGTGTTGGTAAGTATTAGAGACAGACACCTTGGCAGAATTAAGTAGACCTATCGTGGCCTTCTCTCTTGGCTAGGGATGTTGCCGACAATATGTAATTCAATACAATCATCAAATAGTCTAAAATTAGAACATTTTTGTAACCTTTATGAGAATTTTGGCCAAGGTTTGATAGCCAAATCTCTATAAAATCTGAATCATGGTATATGGATGCCCATTGAACATCTCCTCTAGCAGCCCCAGTATCTTCGTAAATCGGGTTTTTCAACTATTATAATATAATGAGTAGGGCCCCTATCCCCTCTTACTTATCAATATATATATAACAAATAAATGAAATATAAAACTAAATAAATTAAAATAAAACATGATGAAAATAAAAACCTAATAAAAGTTATATTAATAATAAAAATTAAAATCTGCTAAAAAAATTTACTAACTATTAATAAATTTTAACTAGATTAACATTATATAGTATGTTGATAGTTTAAGTTTCAAACAATAAAATTTAAAATAAAATATTATGAAACTTTTAACACTTCAATATAAATTATACCATATTAATATTAAGTTATACTATATATAATAATTATAAATGTTAAATGTTAATATAAGTTACAATAATCCCCTTTTAAATGGGGTTATTGCTATTTCATGTAAATGTAATGCTACTTCTTGGAACCTGCCTAAAGTCTGGCTTTTACAAATTGAATTTTGATGGAGCTGCTAGAGGTATCCCAAGATTGGTTGGTGTTGATGTGGTGTTTCAGTCCTCTATTGGCCTTTTTATGAAAGGTACTTCTTTCTTTCTGGGTCCAAAGACAAGTAATGAAGCAAAAGCTTTGGCAGTTTTAAGTCTTATGATCATTGTTTCATCAGGTTACAGAAATCTAGAAGAGGAAGTGGGTGTTGATAATTCAGCGTCAGGCCTCTTACTTCCAGCGGCCGCATTAAATAAAAGAAATAAATTAAATGATAGCCTTTGGCTATTTAATTTATCGTAGTCCGATTTAAGTGAAGAGGCGCTTCACTTCATTAAATGAATAATATTTATTATTGTGGCCTACTCATGTAATTAATTATTTCTAAAAGGAGGCCGACCTTCTTGAAGAGTCACTTTGATTTGTATAAATACAAGGTGATGATCTCTCATTTGATCATCAAGTTCATTCATTCATATTCACATTTCTAGAAGAAGTTCGCACTTGAGCAGCAGATCATCATCTTCCTACAGCAGATCGAATTCAAGGAGTAACATATTCATTTGTATTTGCGCATCTAGGAGAAGTGCTATTATTCATTGTACCAAATTCGGCATTGTGTTGTGCCTGAGTTGTAAGCAGATTTCTGCTCTTATTACTTCAATATATAAGCGATATATTTGTTGGTTTTTTCTCCCTCGAGTAGGAGGGTTTTCCTATGGTATCTTGTTGTGTTCATTGTCTTATGTGCTGCATTTCTGCTTATTGAATTTTTGATCCTAAAACTAACATGGTATCAAAGCGGGTCTAAGAAAAGATCTGATCAGATTTTTATAAGCAGCATTATCCTTCTCCATTATTCTCATCTATGTGTCTATCTTATCTACGAAAATGGTGGTTGGTCTCAAGGTTGAAGATAGACTCGAAGGTGCATCAAACTTCATTTCCTGGAAGTTTAGAGTTCTGATTGCATTGGAAGAAAATGAGATTCTGGAGTTCGTGGAGGGCGAAGTACCTGAACCTTCAGATGAGAATGAGAAGACACAATGGAGGAAAAATGGCACAAAGGCCAAGAAGATATTGATCGATTTTGTGAAGGATCACCTTGTGCCTATTATCTCTCCAAGTTGCAGATAGAAAGTGAGATGTTCAAAACCTTGCAGGGATTATATGAGATTAATAATACCAGCCGAGCTCTTGCATTGAGGCAACAGCTTCATCACATCAAGATGGCGAAAGGAGATTCAATCATCTCTTTCTTCATGAAGATTACTGAGTTAAGAGATCAGCTTTGTGCCATTGGTAGTATGGTTGATGATAAAGATCTAGTCATGTTGGCTCTTAACGGTCTTCCTCAATCTTGGGAGCCATTCATCCAAAGTATCAATGGAAGATCGAAGCTACCAAAGTTTGATCGTCTTAGAGCAGATTGTATTCAAGAGGAATCAAGGTTGGCAGCAAGAGGTAATGGACGGAGTTCTAATCATCAAGACAACCATGTTCTTGCTGCTCAAACATCGAAGTGGAAAGGAAGAGAAGGGAGGAAAAGCAACTTCACGAGGAACAGGGATAGAAGATCAGATGGTGCTCCTGAATCTAAGAAGAAGAAAGATCTCTCCCATATATAGTGCTTCAGATGTGACAAGTTTGGTCATTATGCAAGAGATTGTGCAACAAGACCAAAACAGCATGCTAATACCGTGGGTGTGGATAAGGTCTCTCCTCAGAAGGATTCAAGAGACAATTCAAGTAGATTTCTATTTATCTCAGCCCTATCAAGCAATGTTCCAACCAATAGCAGCACATGGTTGATTGATAGTGGCGCCTCTCGACACATCACTAGATTTAGAGAACATCTTTCAAATTTGGTAGAGAGAGATACCAACTAAAAAGTCATTATTGGTGATGATGCATGCTATTCAGTGAAAGGTGTTGGAGCCTCCTCTCTTCACCTAGATTCTGTCATCTCTCTTCATTTGAGTGATGTGTTGTTCGTACCAGGTATCAAGAGGAACCTTGTATCAATTTCAGCCTTGGAGGACAAAGGATATCAAGTTTCATTTTCTAAACGAAAAGTTCTTGCTTGGGTAAAGAACTCTAGCATCAAGACAGCCCAAGTAATTGGTGTTCGGCATGAGAGTCTTTATAGGCTTTCCATTCGTCCAATGCAACCATTGTTGCATGATTCCACCAGCCCAAGCGAGCTTTGGCATAGAAGACTTGCCCACCTCCATTTCAGAGCTCTTCCATCCATGCAGAAGATGATCACTGGTCTTCCAAAACTCAGTCAAGAACATGAAGGTACTTGTCGAGGATGCACATTAGGTAAGAATACTAAAGGTATTTTTCATAGTAGTGAAAGTAGATCTAAATGCATTCTAGATCTTATTCATTCTAATTTGTGTGGTCCGATGTCTGCTGCATCCTTGAGTGGAGTTTGGTATTATGTACTTTTCATTGATGACTACTCTAGAAAGACTTGGATTTATTTTCTGAAATCTAAAGAATCTGATGAAGTGCTTGAGAAATTAAAAGAGTTTAAGGCTCGAGTAGAGAATGTATCCGGGAAGAGGATCAAAGTTTTGAGATCTAACAACGGGGGAGAATACACTTCTGGAGTCTTTCGTAACTTTTGTATTGAGGCAAGGATTAAGAGGGAGTTTTGTGTCCCCTACAATCCTTAGCAGAATGGTGTTTCAGAAAGGTAGAATAGATCCATTGTTGAAGCAGTTAAAGCCATGATTCATGACCAAGACTTGCCAAACTTCCTTTGGGCAGAAGCTTCTAGAACCACAGTGTATGTTTAGAATCGGTGCCCTCATCATATTTTGGAAAACATGACTCCTAAAGAAGCCTTCACTGGAGCGAAGCCTGAGATTAGTCACTTGAGAATCTTTGGTTGTCCTGTGTACATTCATGTGCCTAAAGATAAGAGGACTAAGTTAGAACCATCTGGCAAGAAAGGAATATTTGTGGGTTACAGTGAATCTTCAAAAGCCTACAGGATTTACATTCCAAGTCAAAAACTAATAGAGATCAGCAGGGATGTCACTTTTGAAGAAGATGTTGCATTCAAAAGATCTAAAGGGTCGTACATGGAGATAGATAACGAAGATCAAGAGACTCCTCAAGACATGGACGTTGATCATACTCCTGAGCTTCAAAGGGAGTCTACTGAACCAAAAGAGGATGGTGATCCAGTTGAGCCTTTGGAACCAACTAATGGGCCAAGAGATATTGTCATAGGTCGGAAAAGGCCTCTATGGGCTAGGCAAACAGTGCAGGAGGCAGAAAGGTTTGCAGCTCCTAGAGGCACATTCAAAGAAAGCAAAAGACCACAACAGTTTCCAAGCTATGTTGCACTAATGAGTCATATCATTGAATCTAAGCCTTCCAGTGTTGAGGAAGCATCAAGTCAGCAAGTATGGAAAGATGTCATGGCTGAAGAATATCAATCTATCATCAAGAATGATGTTTGGTATATTGTACCTAGACCAAAAGGGAAATCTGTTGTATCTTCTAAATGGCTTTTCAAGATCAAGCATGCGGCTAATGGAAGCATTGAGAAGTACAAAGCTAGATTTGAGGCTAGAGGATTCTCTCAGAAAGAGGGAATAGACTATGAAGAAACCTTTCCTCCGGTTGCTCATTATACATCCATTAGAACCATTATTGCTATTGCAGCAACTAAGGGATGGAAGCTACATCAGATGGACGTAAAGACAGCATTCCTTAATGGTGTGATTGAAGAAGAGGTATACATTGAGCAACCTGATGGTTTTGAGATTCATGGGAAGGAGTCTCATGTTTGCAAATTGAAGAAGGCTTTGTATGGCCTTAAGCAGGCTCCTTGTGCTTGGTATGAGAGGATTGATCGATACCTGATGACCTTGGGCTTCTCCAAGAATGATGTCAATTCAAACCTGTACTTCAAGGTAGTTAATGGTGAGGCATTAATCTTGGTTCTTTATGTTGATGATCTATTTCTTACTGGAGAAGAACATCTCATTATCAAATTAAAGGAGTTAGCTTTTGAATTTGAGATGAAGGATCTTAGATATATGCATTACTTCCTTGGATTAGAAGTATGGCAGAGGCCTAATGAGATCATTCTAAGTCAAGGAAAGTATACTATAGACATCTTGAAGAGATTTGGTATGATGGATTGCAAATCCATGTCTACACCAATGGAAACCAATTTGAAAAAGTTCAGTGAGTCTGCAGCTAGTTCAGATCTGGTGGATCCCACTATGTACAGGCAGTTGATTGGATCGTTGATGTATCTAGTCAATACTAGACCAAATATTTGCTATGCAGTGAGTGCACTTAGTCAATTCATGAGTGAACCAAGGCAAATACATCTAGTTGCAGCTAAGCATATCCTGAGATACTTGCGTGGCATAGTTGGATATGGCTTAAGATATACTTCCAGGGTAGATCTTCAATTGCAAGGATATTCTGATTCTGATTGAGCAGGGAGTGTAGCTGATCGGAAGAGCACCGCTGGTTGTTGCTTTAATATGGGATCTTGTTGTGACCTATTTCACACATCGCCCCATCGCAAATGGGGACCCCCAAGTTTTTGGTTTCGCCCTCTGCGTTGCCATTTTGGAGTTCAGAATTTGAGTTGTTTTTGAGAGTCGCTCCGGCCAAGTTAAGTTTTTGAACCCGTTTGTGTGCCTAAACGTCATGGAAGGGCTCGGAAGGTCCCGAAGATGAGGATCGCCTGTGCTTTCGGTAATTTCTAACACTTCCTATTTTTTAGGGATTCTACTTTTTTGCTTTTTGCTTTTTTGATTTTTGGCATTTTTAGGCCATTCTGGAGTTCCCATTTTTTAGGGATGCGTTTTGTTTTTTTCTATTTTTAGAAAGTTTCTATTTTAAGGTCCCACAGATCATGAAGTCAACACGCCTCCAAAGTGAGAGAAATCAACAATTAGAAGGTAAAAAAATTGATGAAAAGATGACAAGTTGAAGAAATTCGCCCATGAGAAGGAATGGCAAGCCAAGCATGAAGTCTGCCCTTGCCTTTGGCTTGCCAAAGGCAGGCACTGGCAGGCCAAGAGTGAAGTCTGCCATGTCTTGGAAAGGCAAGCCTCCAAGTCCGCCCTTGGAAGGAGAAGCTCCAAGTCCACCATAGGCAAGACAGGCCTCCAAGTCCGCCATAGGCAAGAGAGCTCCAAGTCCGCCTTTGGAAGAGGGGACATGAAGTCCGCCCTAGAGAGAGAGAGGTGGATGGCGAGAAGAACCTCCAAGTCCGCCCATGTCTTGAGAGGGTATGAAGTCTGCCCTTGGCACAGAAGGCACAAAGTTCGCCCTAGAAGAGAAGTGGCAAGGAAGGGTATGAAGTCCGCCCATGTCAAAGAGGGGCTCAAGTCCGCCCTTGGACAAGTAAAAGTCAAAATGCGCTCATGTCAAGGAGAAGCCCAAGTCTGCCCAACTTTGGGAAAGGAAATTTTTCTAAGGCATTGATGAAGAATACGCCTAGAGAGAAAGGATGAATGGCAAGGCAAACATGAAGTCCGCCCAACTCAGCCTGAAGAAATTTCTAAGGCATGGATAAAATTACAAAATGGCAAAGAAGCCTCCAAGTCTGCCCAACCCATAAGGAGAAAGAAAACTAAATTTTTGACTAAGTATGGATGTCTGGAGAAGCCTAAAGTCCGCCCACCGAGTAAAAAATTGGCAGAGAAATCATGAAGCACGTCTTGGCTAGACAGATGATTGGAAAATTAAATATTTAGCCATGGATAAACAAATTTGGCCAAGTATCAATATTTTAATGGGTTGGAAATATTAAACGGGTTGGATATTTAATATTTGGATATATTTAATTATTTTTCGACACTTAGGAAAATTTATCCTAAAATATTCGATGTCTGGAGAAAATGAGAGATACCTCAAAGAAATAATTAATTTGCCTTAGACGAAATCGAATTATGTCACGATTTGAGGATTAAACGGGTTGGAAAATTAATTTTAATGATTAATTTAATATTTTCCAACGATTTTAAGTGTTCAACACTTAGGCAAAATTTTGAAAGGAAAGAAAATCTAAAAGATTTCGACTGAAGGTGGTGCCTGGATGAAATTAGAAACTTGCCTCGATGATTTCGAAAAGAATTAGAAACTTGCCAAACGAAGAGAAGAAAACATTTCTAAAATTGAGAAAACTCAAGAGAAAAGAAAGCAGTTACTAAGGAAAATCGCATTTCTCAGCCATATAATGAGTTTCGGCAACTCATTTCTTCACAAATTCGATTGAGAAGAAGTTTAGCTCTCTCAAATCTGCAAGAGATAATTTTTTAAAGAAGAGATAGTGAGAACAATATTGATTTTTCTCAGTAGAAGAGATAATCTTAAACTGGAGGCGTGATTTTTGAAGAAATAAATTATTTCTTGGCTGAAAATCGCACTTCTCAGCAAATTGGCGCACCTCTTGGATTGGATTTTCAGAAGTTAAGAGTTAATTCGCAGCCAAAGGATATTCTCAGAGGTTTGGAAATCAATTGGCAAAGCTCTTCTATTCTTTTCTAATCTTTTGCAATCATTCTGGCACAAGATTTATTGGATACTTAGCGAATTTCTTCACGTTCAGCTTGTTTTTTTGAAGAAAATCATATTTTAAACAAGCTGAAAGTATAAATTTATCAAATAACATCCCAAAATAACCAGATTTTTTTAAAGTTCTTATTTTAATGTTAATTATTTTTGTACTTGCAGGTTGATGACCACCCGGGGAGAACCATCCAGACAAGCACAGATGAAGTTCGCCAGTAAGGGGCTGCAGCCGAAGTCCAAACTCAATTCAATGAGGAAGAACGTCATGGACACCAACCTTGGGCACGTCAACTTCAATGAATTTAAAAAGAGGATGTACGGGCACGATGGATTCTTCCCAACATCTATTGCCAGAAGGATGATGAGGAATGGAATTGTTCAGGCTACCGGATTCCCACCTGCGGTTGAAGGTGCTGAACTAATGGTAGAGTGCGCCCTTCACTATAATGCACAAGACAGGCAAATTGTTGCGCCTGACGAAAGGATACTAGCTCACCTCGAAGAGTTAGCCATAGAAGAAGCCTTCGGCATCCCTACATATCACAGGACTGCTTACAGAACTAAGGAGGATGCGAAGAAATTATATGATGAAAATCTTGACCTCTGTGCCGCCAATATTAATAAGTCATTGTTGGAGAAACCAAGAGCTTCCACCAAGAAGATGCCTAAGAAGCTGTTGCGCACAGACTTCAAAGAAGATTACGGGGACATCATCGTCTTGTTGAACAAAATAGTTGGCAATCCTCAGGGCACGCCTTTCGAGACTTGGATGTACTACTTTATCGAGGACATCACTGAGGGGGTAAAAACGTTCAATTGCTCTCGCATGATAAGCAATAGCCTCCATGAGCAGCTGGTCAATCTAGAAAAGACAAAGACATTTTATATGAGCTCCTACGTCATCTACATGTTGGCTAGGACATACAGGTATGCAGGCTTGATCTGCAAAGGCGTGGTTGGCAATGGAGAGAATGAGCTGAAGTCCTATGATTGCTATCCACAGTTGCAGCTAAGTGAGAAAGCCCATTTCAAACGGGCACATGACGCTTTCCTCATGTATATAACAAGAATACTTCAAGGAGGAACGCACCAACAACTGCCTCACGAAGCCAAGAGTTTGATCGGCAGATAAGGATCTTGGTTTATTCAGTATCCAAGGTACACGTACATCAAAATCCAAGGATTCATTGGGAATCCATACAGATTGCCTATCTTTCCTACTAACAAGATGGTCTTGCTTGAGGTGCTGAGGCAGTTAGAGGAGTATCAGAGCTTCCAAAGAACAAAACAAAAGGCGGCAATCACTTTCCCCTTTTTCATAGGGAACATGCTGGAAACATGTCCGTCGGCACAAGCAGCTGAGAGTGCCAGGCTACAGATACAGCGGTAACCATTCACTACTTATCAATCTAGAGATAACTTTGACCCACACAATCATATCAAGACTGTGGATGGGAGAAAGTACAGGCATAGGGTCGAATTGGAGAACTTCTGGGCAGACGCTGCGGACGAATACGAGGTCAGACGGAGACTGTGGTCTAGACTGCCGGTTAGCCTAATCAAGGCAATTGAACTTTGCCGAATGCCTAATCAGCTCGATGATGATGGAAAGCAAGTACAGCCGTGCTTTGACGAGAGCTTGCCCCTACCTGCTGTAAGATGGTTCGAACTTGAACATGCGGATTTGAACACCTTGATGAGACCAGTCATCAAGTACTCTCAATGGTGGGTTGATCAACAGATCCAGGAGCTGAGGCGGATGAAGGTGACGCTCACCTATGACAGGTTGAGCGAAATGGAGTCTTACTCTTCAAATGTGGAAGCATCTCATGGTGTAGGGTTGATGGAAGCCACTACTTCCAAAAAAAGAAAAGAAGTAGCTGTGGATAAGGAGCCAATTTAGAAACGGACAAGGATAGAGCCGTCATGCTCTACCGCATCCAGGAATATTGACGAGATATTGGCTACCATTGATAATTCATTGGTCAATATTGGAAATCCTCCCCCAATTCCCGAGGAGAATGTGGAGCCCATTCAATTGGACGATGATGAACCACCATCCCCCACCGGCACAGAGATACTTGGATCAGATGATGAAATGGGCACCCAAAATGATGATTTTCAAGAAGGAATGATTTCAGCCCTCCGAAGGATTTTGGACGCTCCGAATGAGGAAAAGGTACAGGAAGAGGATGGCATAGAACAGCTCACGATCCCTGACTGGCTGAAGGAGAGAATGAAGATACAGGCACCAGTCGAGACGCTGGAAGAGGATGATGTTGTGGATTTCTTAGCCAGACTTGAACAAGCTTCAGTCAAGAAGCCGGCTAAAAAATATTCCACTATACAGAGAGATGAAGTTGGCAATCGGTCTGTACAAATTGCAGTGCCAATGGTGGACAAGTCACGGGAGGATATAGCTCCATATGAATATGCTGTCACCACCATCAACTTGGGTCCAACCACAAAGGGCCAAGAAGTTGAAGATCTAGACAATTCAATGTCCACCATCAAGTCAAGGCTGGCAAAGGAAGTGGAAAAGAGGAAAGAATGCCAGAGAGAGATTGAGCATCTAAAAGAATACATACAGCATCTGACGAAGCCACTTGATCAAGATCATACAGCAACTCCTCCTCTCCCGAATCCTTCATAGGAAGTAGCTAAGGACATAGAAGAAGACAGGGTCATAGCCAGAGAGGCCAAGGAGTGGATAGTAGTTAAAAGCACAGAAGCAGATACATTCGTAGAAAGGTTGACATTAGTCTACGGTCAAGCTACCTCATTGCTTTCCAGACTGACTGCCTTCGCAGAAGTGTGGGATGGTCTTCCGAATATGCATGAAAGAATAATTTTGTGTCTTAGAATTCTCAAAGGGGTCCCAAAGTAGGAACTGATTGACGGAGGCATCATTGCGGTAGGCACAACCTACGATTTCCATACGTGGTGCTGGGCTTTGACGGCACGAGGAGAGGTATTGGAAAGGGTGAAGGCCGATGGAATCAAAGTGGAAGAACAGGTTAAGGAGATCCGGAATAAAATCTTCAACATGACTGCCGACCTGTTAGACAAAGAGGTCATACGAGAAAATGATTTACAGTTGGAGGGATTGAAGAATAAAGTCCAGGAAAACTTATTTTCTATCACGGGGTCTATCCTAAGACAGAACTGGGTTAGAATGGCGAATTTCTTAGCCACCGGGAGGCCTTTGTGAGGATTGAGCCGGAATGGGAGGACATCTTTGCCAGGTGCGCTGAAGGCTTGGACGGGCTAGAATTCAAGATTGGCATGCTTCCACAGGTCACTATGGAGGAGGTTGTCTTAATTGTGTCCAGATTCATCGAACACACGACAACCCAGGAGGATAGGGATGCACTCCCTTGAAAGTAGCTCCAGGCGCCACCTCACTCTTTGTCAACTCATTGTTCACTGGTCTTAATTGGGAAACCCTAATTAGGGTTTAATTGTTTTAATCTTGGTCGTTGGCTTATTTTAATCTAGGCCCTTCATTTATTTCTGAAACTCTATTTAAACTTGCGTACTCTCATTTTCAATTTGTGAAGTGAGTAGTATGAGATTGTTGCTTTATACCATTTCCGTTAATAAAAGCTCTTGTGCATGATTTTCTTAGAATCACTTTTATTTTCAAGTGGTGTGCAAGGTTACATATTCTCCTTCAACACTTAGATTAAAATTAATTTAGCATTTCCATTTGAATGTTTGTTAGTGAATGAAAGATCTGATAGCGGTGATTGATGAAATTTAGCTCATACTTTCTTTGGATAGATGATTTGTATCCAATGCGTAAAGTTAGCCTAAGTTCTTAAAATTGTGGGTGCTTAACTTCAGTTTGAATAATTATTAGTTCAGAAATGAAAATTATTATCACCTTCATTGAAGATTGCACCCACTTTGCGTAGTTGTCCCAGGGAGGCGAAACAAAGTGTGGTTATTCCAATTTCATCCAATCATTGTCGTTTCTTGAATTCTTAGGCGTAGTTTAGACCTCTAAACCCTTATCTTTTTGCATTTTTTTGGAAATCTGAAATACCCGATGGAAAGAGCATTCAATGATAAAACCGTCTAAAGTCCTTAGCTTGTGAACAAATTCTAAAGTAAGTCCCTTTGTGATACCAGCATATCACAACGCCCACTGATCTTATCCATGTGTCATGACCTGACGAAAGAAACCTTGGAGTTGCTATGCGATCTTCTTTGCAGCCTTAGCATACGTAGTAACTTTTCAAGAGAGGATAAAGTGTCGGGCATTTTATTCTGTGTTCGGTGAGTATTAAAACGCACACCAACAGGTCTGCTATGAATTCCTAGTGCAACAGGAAGGTCTTTAGTAGCACTAAGCACCGCAGAGGCAGAGTATATTGCAGCTTGTGTGGCAGCTCGAGAAGCAATGTAGCTTTGAAAGCTCCTTGCAAGATTGTTTGGACAATCATTGGAGCCAACTGTCATCCATTGTGATAATCAAAGTTGTGTGAAGCTTTTTGTCAATCCAGCGTTTCATGACAAAACAAAACATGTTGAGATCAAATACCACTATATCAGAGATATGGTATTGAGAAAAGCTATCCAGTTGAGATACATTTGTACTGAAGAGCAGACGGCTGATATTCTCACCAAGCCTCTCTCCAGAGTGAAGTTTGTGTACTTCCGAGACAAGCTTGGAGTTGTGGAGAATGAAGCCCTAGCTGAGAGGGAGACTCGGCATCAGTAATCTTTTGTGATTTGCTTTTAATGCATTTTTCTCTGTGAGAGAAATTTGAGGTGTAAGCCCTTGATAATGCATCTTTCTCTGTGAGAGAAATTTAAGGTGAAAGCCCTTGGTTCCACCCTCTGGGAGTAGCCATGGTGGATGTTATGTTGAGAGACTCCATGACAACATCACATTGAGAGACTCTGTGATGATTTCCTTCTACTTGTGTTTATCCACCCTCTGGGAATAGCCATGGTGGACGTCATGTTGAGATGACGACATCACGTCGAGTGACTCCATGATGGGCACATGTACACATGTTCTTTCCATGCATGGGAGTAGCCATGATGGACAATATCATGTTGAGTGATTTTGTGATGTGTTCTCTTCTCACATATGGGTGTAGCCACTGTGAGTGTCATGTTGAGAGATTCCATGACCTTGTGTATCAGGAAGTATTCCTCCCTAGCTGAGAGGGAGTGTTGATGTTTCAGCGTCGGGCCTCTTACTTCCAACGGCTGCATTAAATAAAAGAAATAAATTAAATGATAGCCTTTGGCTATTTAACTTATTGTAGTCCAATTTAAGTGAAGAGGCACTTCACTTCATTAAATGAATAATATTTATTATTGTGGCCGACTCATGTAATTAATTATTTCTAAAAGGAGGCCGACCTTCTTGAAGAGTCACTTTGTTTCGTATAAATACAAGGTGATGATCTCTCATTTGATCATCAAGTTCATTCATTCATATTCGCATTTCTAGAAGAAGTTCGCACTTGAGCAGCAGATCATCATCTTGCTACAGCAGATCGAATTCAAGGAGTAACATATTCATTTGTATTTGCGCATCTAGGAGAAGTGCTATTATTCATCGTATCAAATTCGGCATTGTGTTGTGCCTGAGTTGTAACCAGATTTCTGCTCTTCTTACTTCAATATATAAGCGATATATTTGCTGGGTTTTTTCTCCCTCGAGTAGGAGGGTTTTCCCAAGGTGCCTTGTTGTGTTCATTGTCTTATGTGCTGCATTTCTACTTATTGAATTTCTGATCCTAAAACTAACAGTGGGTTCCCTTACTATGATAACACTTTGAAGGATTGGAGGCTGAATAATATTATTGAGGAAGCTTGCCTTGTAAATAATCAATTTGACAAGATTTTGTTTGGTCATTGTTTTAGGGAAGCATTATAGTGATTGAGTATCTTGCTAATATCAAGGTTAATCCATTTCCTTTTGCTATGAAACACAATGTTGTTCTGAAAGGTTGGGACTAAATGTCTCTACTTACAGAGGATTCCCTCCCTTTTCAAGAAAATATCAACCACTACTCTAGATTGACTCCATCTCATTCTTACATCTAGCAATTATCATTACTTTTCTGGTGTTATAAATTTTATGACCTGGAAAAATTCTTAACTTTTTGGGTCCCCTAGGTCAATATACATCATCAAATCATTGTACTGAAACTTGTGTCAATTTTTAGTCACATGTAAAGTTTCTTTGTTGTTTCGGCTTGGTCAAGTCAAAACCATTGATGTCCACGCCAACTCATCCTGGTTGTAAATGTTCCTAATAGTCTTCATTGCAAATATTCTTAACCATTTTGCAGTGTT
Organism: Sequoiadendron giganteum; assembly: GCA_007115665.2. Taxonomy (NCBI): domain Eukaryota; kingdom Viridiplantae; phylum Streptophyta; class Pinopsida; order Cupressales; family Cupressaceae; genus Sequoiadendron; species Sequoiadendron giganteum. Next base: position 185,159,250 of record CM021110.1, on the reverse strand, counting down.
GAATCACTTATCAAGTTAAAATTGTCAAACATTGGCCGTAGTCACAAGTGCCGCAATTTGAGTCATAAAATCTTGTCAACTAGATAATCTGTACGAAAATGATTATATGCCAATGAAATCCCCAAGGTAGAAAAACAAGTTTTTAATATAGTTTGATAGAGATACGATCTTGGGATACATTTCAGCATCTTTGTTTGCCCTCAGGTTCACAATTTAATTTAGTTGCAAGGTGTTTCAGAAAGTTGTTCTTGAGGTTCAGACATATTGGCATCAAATAATTTTAAGTCGGAGTATGGTTACAATTGTTTTGCAAACGCAATTTGCAGTTATTTTGAAGTTCAAAAAGTGGTCGCAAGTTAATTTCAAAGCACAATTTTGTTAAATTCATCAAAATTTTAATTACAAGATTCATTAAATTCCTCGATTGGCAAGAATGCATAGATATAATACATCTACAATGGCATTTAAGATGTGTTCACACAAATCCATAGGTAAAAATCCAAAATTTGAGTGATATATTCGCAAGTTGCCATGTGTAGGGTGAATAAAATCAGGAAAAAATTAAATTTTCCCAAATCTGCAAGTGTTTTCAGAATCACATGACTTACCATTTAATCAAATATCAGTTTGATTCTAAATAACAGAACTTGAGAGTTTAAAAACCAAAATTTGCATATTGCATGCAAAACTCCACTACCATGCAAAATGGCAAAGACATAAAAGCCTCGGGCAAAAATTCTAAAGTCAAAATCTCTTTCATAGTGTAATCAGGCAGAAAGGCAGAGGTCACATGCAACAATGCAAAATTTGTATTTTAAAGCCAAAGGTCTAGCTATTTTAAAGTCAAAGTTTTGCTATCTTGAGATCTAGCTATCTTGAGATCTAGCTATCTTGCATCAACATCAAGCTTATTGCAAATATCTTGCATACTACAAATCTGAGAACAAACAAAGCAAAATGGAGAAGAGCAATGGAGGTGAATCAACTTTGGCATAGGAATTGAATATTATTGCTTTATTATTTGGATTTTTATTGTCATTTGTGCTTCATTGTTGGATTAGGGTCTTTATTAGCATGAATTAGGTAGTTTTGTGGTTGTTATCATTGATTCATGCTTATTCCCCGAACTCTACCCCGATCTACAGTTAATATTAACTTTATTTATAATTTTGTATTATTTTATAATATCATATATTAACTTTATTAATATTGTACAAGACTTATAATTTGTAAATATTAGTATATATTAAAAATATTAGGAAATATCAAATTTGTATCTTGTTTAGGCTGTAAAATATGTATATATTTAGGATTTTTATATGTTTTTGTAGTGACGAACTCAAAACAAACCCAACCCCAAAAACTTTTTGGCTCAGTTCACAAACCGAACTAGCAAACTCAAACCAAACCCATACCAGGTGCTTCATCGACTTTCATCTACTCTGCTAAGAAGTACCAACTCATACAGCACAGTCACAATTTTTATAAAAGAGGGCAAGAGAATGCCACTGCACGGCAGCATAAGATGAGAAGTGGACAGTGAACAGCCAGAAAACAGGAACGAAACCCCTAAAAAAAATTAATCACCAGTATAAATGAATTTAATGGACAAACAATTTATTTAGATTGAAATTAAACTCACCACATTTTGAATTTCTTCCATAATAATTGGCAAACTCTGTGACTTAGTGTATGACTGCCAGGCTGATGAATAGAAAATACTAGCATTCATGGTTAGGCAGTGACATTTCCTTGAAGATATGCATTCTAGTTCACATGGGTTCTATACTCACGTATAATAAGATCAAAAGAAGAATTATAAAAGATGATCTGTTTGTTTATGGCAAATTCTTGAGGGCAAAAATAATGCTTTCAAACCAACATTACATTAATATAATTAAGGAAATTAGTTTTGGACCTGAAATTTTACAGTTATTTTTTATAACTTGAATTAAGTCCAATATGAGAAAGAAAATCAAATGCAGATAGGTGCACTGTTAAAACCCTAAATTAATATTTTTGATCTATGGCATCTATTTTTTTCTCAAGTGCGCACAAAAGAAAATGAGATCAAGCCAAAAGAGAGATTATTAAGGAGAATTGGCTGTTGGATCAAACGCCTCTAAAACAAATGACAAAAATATAGGTAATGCCATAGGCATAAACAACTGTAGATCTGTGCAGCATCGATGACAACATATTCAATGTGTTGATCAGTTAGGTAGTTACTTTTAGGGTTAGTTACATGCAGCACCTTATATGGCAAAGTTTGACTTCAAACTCTGGCATTTATTAGTATAAAGTATGAACCTCTCAAAATGCATGGAAGCATTTTATTTTGAGATAAAACGTTGATTGTATAACTGTTCTTGGGCACTTCAAGTGTTAGACCTGCTTGGATCCGTTCATTTTTTTCCTTCCTTTTAGTACCCAAAAAATGGATTTATATAGCTGTCGTAATAGAGAAAAGGATTCAAAGTTAGAAAGGGGATTCTGCTAACTTGTTTGATTGTAGTGCTTAAAATGAATAAGTTCTCGAATGTGGAATGAATGTATGTGATGCTTTTGTTGCAGAGTCAACTTGGAATCCTCACTGACTGATCTGAGAAGTTATTGGCAGAAAGGTCCTTTAATTTGCCCAGTTCTAAGAAGTCCTTTCAGAAATAGTTATTGTTGTGAGACTTTTAAAAAATACTTGAGTCATCCTTCAATTAAGTAATTCAAGTAGGTGATTTCTTCTGTGGCATTTCCTTCATGTACATCAGGAAATAAAGGCAAAGGAAAGAAACTGAAAAAACATGCAAATACCTCTAAGTTAGGTGAGTGCCAGGAGGATGTTAACACATCAACCTGGTGACTTTCACCCCAAAGCCTGCTTCTGGATTCACAAAAAAAATTGTGCTTCCAATGCCTTATAAACCTACACTGTCTTGTAATTAATATCAATGTTGCATAATGCATTAGATAATCACAAGGGATAGGAATCCAAATCTTTGACTATAATTAAATAGGTCCTAACAATTAGGGTGATAGTTTTATAAAAAGGTACTTGTTAAAAGAAGAGAAAAGTATGCACTTCAATTCCTAAAATATACTTTCAAATAGTAAGAACGATTAAATGTTGAAATAAGCTATCATCAATCGCAGGAGCAACTTGAACATTAATTAGGGCCTTCTCATAAGAACATGATTTATAAACTATTTGTAATTAACATGGGCATAGTGCTAATCATAAATCAATTTCACACTTACGATCCTACAATGCCAAGATACAATTGAAATATGGATTGTAAAAAGCTAATACAGTGCAAACACCATTGAAAGCTAAGAAAAGGAAAGATATTTGACAATGAAGTTGACTATTTTTGACAGAACCTTAGCTAAAAGCCTAGTATATGTCTAGTTTAAGTTTATGTAAATATAAAAAATAAACCCTCACCATTTCCATCTGCCATTTCTCTTTATCAAAATGCAAATCAGCAACTTTCTACTGTTCATTGACTCATCACTCCCGTAGGCCAAGAACACCAGATTGGAGCTAGATGTCAAAACTATCTCACCACTTATTTCAATACAAAGAAAGCATCAACATAAACTATATCAAAGACTACCCAACATGTCTTTGTTTTGTAGAACCAATCTGCATATGAACAACTGCATTGAATTCCAATTGGCTACCTTCTGCCTCTGTCATTGTTTCTCTATAAATGATATCAACCTGCACCAAATATACAAACCAATTCAGGTAATCTGCTTGCCCTTCTGGTGATAACATATAACCAAATGCAAGGAAGCCACGAGAAGGTTCAATGGAGGTCCAGTGGATTAAAGCATGCAAATGTGAATTCAATTTTCAAATGCAAATCAATAATTTAAGCAGAAAAGATTGGAGCATGGATAATTCATAAGAATGGTGCAGAAAACCTCCCATCTCATACTAGAAACTTCAAAACATCAATTAACTTATAATTTTCCACACACCAATCTTAGTAGCCTAAAAATGTTTGTAAGAAACAAAACCGTTTCTCCTCACCTTGAAATCAGTTTTCAACAATTACACTCATTACCTAGCACATATAATATTTGTTATCATGAATTTTAAGAGGATCACTATAAATGGTTAAAACGCTGCTAGAAAAACATAAAATGCTTCTAGATGTTAAGATGGTTGTTTCCTCAAAAAGGAATGGATGTTACAACACTAGTCATTTAGACTAGTAAGCTCAAGATGTCCCCTTCAAAGCCTTGCCTGCCATTGGCTTACAAGTCAAATTTTTAGTAAAGAAAAGATGGATCAAATTACATTAAGCCTATAGTCAAAAAGATGGCTCAAGGAATCAAGGCACGACGCAGTATCTCTCCAAGTTTCGAGGAAAGGGTGATGAGGGTTGGGTTACAGACACAGTGAAAAAAAATCCAGACTTGAGTAGTAATCCAGGGCGACAAATATTAAGATAATAAATAAAAATATATATTTGCATTTTAAAATACAAATTAATTTAAAATATATAAAATAAGCAAACTAAACGAAGCTGAAATTTCTAAAAGTAAATACAAATTTGCATGTTGATTTATATCATAAAAGTAAAAGAAGCTGAAAATTTTAAAGTAAACACATAGTTGGAATGTTGATTTGCATGTAGGCTTGTTGATTCTTTTATATTTCATTCAACTAAATAAATGCAGATTTATTTTCATTCTCACTTGCATATATACAAGAAATGAAACATATATAATTCAAGCAGCAGGAAGAAACAAAATGAAACGACCATTCATCTTCCTATTTGTGATTTGTAATGCATTCATGTTTTGAATTCTTATTCCACTGGAGTGTTATGTCTGAAATAATTGACATACCCATTTGAGAAGATCTTTGCTCCTATTATCAAGCATTAGATCTCTTTGGGTGTGGAGTTTTTTTCTGCAAGGGTTTCTCCACGTATATCTTTTGGTATGGTTTGTATCTCTTTTGTGGTTATTTCCATTTGAATTTATGATTTATCATAGTTAATGAGTTTGGACGCTTTAAGTTTTCAACATACTTTCACTATTTAGTGATATCTAGTTTATATAGAGTTTTTTAAACATTCATTCCATTGCTACTTTCATCGGTTCCTCCTTCCCTTTTGGCTATCAGTACACTATTGCATCAGCATTATGGGTGCCTCAATCTATCATATCTCTCCTAGTTGTCTCGGAAGAATTTGGTAGAAGGCCTTCCTGATATTCAACAAGAGATCTATGGTGTTTGTGGAGCTTACCAAGTAGGGTGTAACGACCCCATCCTTGGGTAATTAAAAATTTCCAACATTTCACTTCAAACATATAAAAGTAACAAGTAACAAAGACATTACAATAAAATTCTTCCTTTCTTTATTGATAAATACATGCAAGTTACAATATATATTTCCACATGAATTCCTTTTTCATTGCAAATATAAATCAGAGTACAAAAGTAAAACAATTACATACATAGCTCGTAAGCTTTTGCACAAATAGTAGTAAGACGGTCCAGGCTCCCTTCCTTTCAAATCTTGGTGTATCTGTCGCTTGCTGTGGAGGAGAAACATCACTCGGGTGCTTTTCCACCAACCACGGATTGTTAATGCGGTCCCCTGCACATCTATCATTCGATAGATGGCCCTCCCTTCGAATGAAGAGATTGGTAGAGTATCCGGCTGCGACAACCCAACTGAGCATAGTGTTGTGTCCTATACATCTAGAACTTGCTATTTCACAATCCCGAACTAGCATGAAGGATCACAATGAACTGACAGTGTAGTCTCAACTATCTCACATCTAAGTGGATGTCGTACCTTCCACTACTTTGGCCAAAGTATTCTCATTCAATACTTCAAATGAAGGTCATCTATCATATACACTACTCAGGGCCGATTTGACTTAAGGCTATCTTACACTACGCGTAGGCTAAGTCCTTACCATGGGTAGTCAATCACCCCAGACCCCCTACAACAATCTACCTAATTTAGGAAATGAAAAGCAGTCAACAAGTGTCCCTCAGGTAACTCCTATCCTAGAAATTTTTATCCATGGAGTACACAGTTTTTCCTAGTTAACCTACTAACTTTAAGTTTTAGACTAACCTTGTTACTGGTTTCATCCTCGTCCTAGTATTAAATAGCTAGTTTCCTCATTTCCTTTATATAAGGAGATCAAGTAGTATTCACACAAATGTAATCCATCAAAGTAAATTCCTTTTCCCAAATTGAAGTGGAATAACAATTTCCCCTCTTCCCTTATTTAAAATTGCACACAAGACAATTCTATAGAATGCATTCAAACATTCCATTGAAATTCAAACAAGCTATTCCTTCATAAAGCAAACAAGCTATTTCTTTTAGCCTATGAAGTCATACATAGAAATCTGATTTTCTCTTTTACTTGACTGGTCTACTTATACTACAATACAATTTAATGCACAAAGTAAACATGTAGTTCCATCTATTTATAAATTAAAACAGAGATACTAAGTATAGGACACTCATGCCTGTTTCCTTAGCTGGCCTCCTTGCTGCTTGTGGATGCTTCTGATACAGTTAGTAGCAAGCTAGCAGCTCCCTTTGTTACTTCCTTTATTTAATTCCTCTATCTTACTGCTCCTTCCAGATTTAAATCTTTAAGCTGAAGTTCAGAATAACAATGGAGTATATTTCTGGAAATGCAGACTATTTCTTATTCCCAAATTGATTCCTACAGCAGGTGCGCCCATGTATGAATGCAGCAAATGATTTTCTCAAGCTTTGAACAGTATGGCAATGGCAAATTATGTCTCTATAAAAGCAAATTCGGATATAGCAATGGCAAGATGTGAATTGGTAAAAATGACAAGGAGAAGAGCTCAATTTATAGGATTCGAATTCTCATGCCATGCTACATTTTTGGCATGAGAATCGACACCTTACATATTTGAAAATGTCAATCTTGTTGTGGTAGCAGTATAGCTACTTACTCAGCAAATTCAAGGTGAGTCGACCTTCTTCCTAGAAGAATATTTCAACTATCACATGGTAAAATGTAGCTGAGAGACACCTACAAGCGTTCTCAGCAATGGCGGATTAAACATTCATTGCAAGAAAACGTCTTTGCATAATGCGCCCCACCTGGCCTAAACTTCAGGCCCCCTCACGCATTCACAAAATGGCGGATTAACAAACCGCGACCTAGTCTCCCTGCGCGTGCGTATTCGCAGCAACACCATTTCTTATTTTCCATTTTCAAAGTTTCGACTTTTGCCTTTATGAAATATTTTGAACTGGCGCATTTTCCCTTCTCTTCCACGATAAAATAAATTCGCAATACATAGCTTTATCTCTATGTTATAAAATATTCGATGAACATCACATGATTTCCAATGTTTAAATCACTTATTTCCTCACGGTAACTTTATTCGATATCATAAGTCATTTATTTTCTCATGGTAACTTTATATGTTATTTACCAAGTGACTATAGAAATCTAAGTCTTTTATTTTCCAAAGATTTTATTCATTTAAAATATAAATAAATTCATATATATTTATATATTATGTATTATATTATATATAATTTATTATAGTTTTATTTCCCCAAAATAAATATATATATAAAGTTTAATATTTAAATATACTAATATATATCTATATATTTATTCTGGTAAGACTATAATAACAAATATATTTATATAATATTAAATATATATAAATATATATTTATCCAAATATTTACACTTAAATATATATATACACATTTGCATAATATCATTCAAATACATGTATTGCAAGCCAGTCAGCATACTTTCAATATACCTATTTGTACAAATATGTGTATATATGTTTAACTGTAATTTCAAGGCATCATAATAATGTTATAATAAAACATCATTGATAGTGTGTATATGTTTATAGATGTGTATAATCCATTTATATCGTCATGTGTATGTATCTATATGTATGCCATGTCGACACATGCGTATGGCATAATAAATGCTTATCATACGTCTGTATCACCATGCCATACATATTGACACGTACATATGAGTGATACATGTATACACATATACACCCTGCCTATGTTCATATATCAATTCACGTTTCACATTAAAGGTCACAGAACAGGAAGTCAAGTTAAGTAACACCACTCACAAAGCATAAAGAAGTAATCCAAAACTCCTAAGCCTAAGGATGACTTATCAAGATAACTCTATCTGACTCAGTTCCTCTAACCCTTAGTGAAGTGTGTGTATGCTCAATTGATTTACTTTACCGGTTACCCGACCAAGCTCCTCTCCTGAGTGATATTTCCCCTCCGCCTGGAGGAATGGTTCCTGTACCTGCACCCATAGTCATACAATCTCGACAGTTACTTGTTCACAACATTAACAGTATACAAAACATCTTAGAATATTCATTACTCTATAACTTGCATGCAACATTAAACAAGAATTACACCAATAAAAATATCAATCAAATGAGACAATCATTTAAATAGCACACATTCATTTTGATAACAAAAACATGTTTTATTCATCTCAAAGATTCAAACATTACAACAATTGCCCTATGCAATAGTAGCTATACAATCAGGGTGTAACATAGGGGAGCAGCACAAAACTCCTTTTTCAAATGGACAAGATTGGAGAAGCCTCAAGAGTCCTACAGCTGATTCATGCAGACATTTGTGGACCAATGAACACAACATTTGTCATTGGTGACAGGTATTTTCTTCTGTTTGTAGATGATTTCAGTAGGAAAATGTGGGTTTATTTTTTGAAAGTAAAATTAGATGTGTTCAATGAATTCCAAAAGTTTGAAGCACTAGTAGAGAAAGAGCCAGGATGTGACATCATAACTCTTAGATCTAATAATGGAGGTGAATTTGTTCAAAATGAGTTCAATAACTTTTGTGCTAAACAAGGAATCAAGAGCAACATCCTATACTCCACAACAGAACGAAGTAGCTGAGAGAAGGAACCGTTACAATTATGGAATGGAGAACAAGAGTGTTCCCAAGAAGTTTTGGGCTGAGGCAGTTTACATTGCAGTTTATCTACTCAATAGGTCTCTGACACAGGCAATGAAGGAGAAGACCCTAAAGGAAGCTCTTTAGTATGGGAGGAAACCTAACATTAGTCATCTTGAGGTCTTTGGATCTCTAGCATATGCCTAGATTCTAGATGAAAAGAGAACTAATTTAGACCCTAAGAGTAAGAAATTAATGCTTACAGGGTAAAATGACAATCATAAAGCCTACCGGCTGATTGACGTGGACATTGCCCACTTGACTTTCAATAGAGATGTTGTAATTGATGAGGAAATTGGGCCCTTTCAACTCTCTCTAGAGTTCAAGATACCAACGAACAACCTTTTGTGGTAGGATTCAAAGCATGAGGGGTCTTCAAGGCAAATAAGCATACCAAAATTTCTTAATGATAACTTGGATCGGCATCTAGATGACATAGAAACAAGAAGTCCAAGTCATCATGACAACATTGATTTGGCAAAAGAGACTTCCAGGAAGATACCAAAGTGGTGGGAAAGCACCATTCAAATGTTCAAGATGATGAAATGATCGGAGGCAAATGATCGAGATGCAAGAGCAAAAACACAATTAACTTTGCTCTTATGGCCAATTTTTAAGGAGTTTATGATCCCCAAGAATTCATGGAGGCAAAAGGAAAACATGAATGGGAAAAGGCCATGGGAATTGAACATAAGAGTCTTATGAAAAATAAGACTTGGGATCTTTCAAATCTTCCACTAGGGAAGAAACCCATTGGCTGCAAATGGGTGTACAAATTCAAGTACAAAGTTAATGGTACACTTGAGATAATGTTGTACCGATAGCAGATGCACTTTTGTTTGCCAATGCACGCTCCTAAACCACTCTAGTATCAACAAGCCAATACAAACCATGATCTTTGATACCGACTACAATGGTTTTCTTGAACTCCTTGTCAACAATATAGCATTTATGTTTGCTAAAAGTGACATCCAAGTTGGGACTATGGCACATAATCTAACTCATAAAGAGAAAATTAAGCTCTATTCTTGGTACATAGTCACCAAAGACCACCAAAAATTTTGATTAAAAAATTGTAAAAAAATTCTAAAACCCTAAGCGTGAAACTTGCAAAAACAAATTGCCAAAAACCCTTCCTGTCGCATTTTGAAAAAAATATCCACGATTTTATTTGAAAAAATCGCCAAAAAATCCAACACATGCCCTAGACATCGGATCTAAAACCATAGCTGTGATTTTCCTCCAACCACAACAAAAAAAAGAAAAACCGCACAATTTCAACAAAAAACCCTTGTTCCTACCCACAGCCAAAAACCCATGCACTAAAAATAGTTACACATTTTTTTCTGGAAAAAAATCCACAAATTTTTACAACAAACAAGCTTACTATTTTGCAAAAAAATGTGTGATTTGAACAACAAACCTTGCACAAATTTTCTCTTGAAAATCAGTTCCAATTTTTAGCCCAAAACAATCAAGATTTTGACCAAAAATGTCGTGTGATTTTCACCAAAAAAAAAATCCACAATTTGAATCTTCAAATGCTTCAAAATTTTCGTAGAAGAAGAAAACCCTTGACTGCTTGCTACGAGCTCACAAAATATTCCTTCTACAAATTTGTACAGCACCATGCAATTTCGTACAGCATTCTTTTGGCATGTTCTACGTCACAAGCATGTGAGTCATCATTGCCGACAACAATCCATAGATCTCCACATGTTCACCAATCCCGAAGTTTGACTTGGGCTCTGATACCATATAACAGAAATCAGCACAAAATGATTACCAAGATATTCAATATTTACTAAGGAGCTGTTGTACCCAAAATAATTTTTTGGCTTTTTGCTTAAATTGAGCTAAATCATGTAAAAATGTTGTCAAAAGTATGTTTGAGTTCAAACCAAACATAAGGTTTTTGTGGGTTTATGTCAAGGAAGATACATGCAAAATTCTGAAAATTTGAAAATTAGGGTTTCAAACCCCTGTTTTTAGGAAAACCCTAAAAAATAGGACCTTTCCGAAATTCATTGAAAATGATTTTGATAGGATAATTTGACTCCACGATCACACCAGTCAAGTCAAAATCACCAAAAACATAGTTTTGCTCTGGTGGGTCTATTTTCATTTTTCAAGAATAGAGCTAAGACCTTTACAACCATTGATGGCAGATTGGCCAGTACCAGGTGTTGAAAGCTAAGCTTCAACGGTGAATCCATGGTGGAAAAAGCTCCAAAAGATGTTCTACGACAGAGGGGATTTTCAGAAGTGAAGAAAGCTGAAAATTAGCCAAGTCTGGAAAATGCACGCTTTGTTACCAAGGAGGCTGTATAGTTCATGCCTTAGCCATTTTTCCAACACCCGTACACACAAAATGCTAGAGGTATTTGCTAGGATGCATGCATCGTCAACAACAATGCTCAACACAGTAACGATGCACAATGAATGCAAAGCGCGAGGAGATGAAGATTTTCGATGCCAAAGATGACACTGCACCTAAAAGGCTTGAACAACAATGATCAAAGTCAGTCATCAATTTTCATCAAGGCAGTCATCTTCTTTGTGTTGTTGTTGGCTTTCCAATGCATCGTCAAGCAAGATCATCTGATCCGCAGTCACTAGCAAATGGAAGCTGAAACAAGGGATGTTGAAGACACAAATCAGTGGAGAATCAATGTATAACAGGCTCCCCTACTAAAGAAAGGCGCCCTTGAATCTAAGCCAACTGATGAAGGTTTCAACAACTATTTTCTACAAAGCATTTGTTCAGCTCCCTCTCAGCTTCATGATCAATCCAACTGCACGTCTAGAAGACCTGTCACACAATCAAAGCCAGAGATCAAGCAGGAGACACCCAAAGGTGAAAGTTGAAGGAAGAACATACGAAGAAATGGCTAAGTGTTAACGAAAAGCACCCATGTTGAAAAAAGGCACCCATCTTTTTGGGTAGTTAGATGTTGTTTGCAAGCTGAGGGGCCTCCAGCATGACCTTCTCCGTTTTGATCAAATCTTAACAACGACATCGTCAGTCAAGACAACAAACAAATCAATCACCTGACAACAGAGATCAAACTGGGATCATTCTTGAAGTTCTGTAACATGAAAATCATGAGTGCAAAAGCCAAAGGCACCCCTATTGAAGAAGGGCGCCCATGCTTTTGAAAGACTCAAACTGACTTTCAAGATCCGTGAAACCAGTCATCCTTTCCAAGACTGAGTTGGTTATCCATCCCACGTTTCAGCAAGATCATCAGACCCATCAGTCAATGGTGATCTCAGATCAAAGCACGAAGGGTCAAAATGATAAAATTGAAGAACAATCAAGAAATTGACTAACTCTGAGGACAAAAGCGCCCCTGTTGAAGAAAGGCACCCTTGATTTGAAGACATCAAATTCAGTCTTTGAGCTTTGCAGCTCCCAAGCACACTTGATCAAGTTTGCCCTATCTCGGCAGTGAATCTATCAGCAACAGCTCAAGATCAACGAAGCAATCGGAAACGAAGACCCAATAGAGGCACTTCAGCATAAAAAAATGTTCAAAACTCAAAAGGACGCCTAAAAAGGTCAAAGCTAGATCTATTGACTTGAGTTAGAGATTTTGAAGGCTTCTCACGTCCAATCATCCCACAATCAATGAAAATCAGGGTTAGGAACTCCAAATCAGGCTAGTCTACTCCTCAATCATGCGTTGGTGCCCATACTTGATGCATTCAGGCATCAATCATTATATAACCAAGCATAGGCATCCCATTTCATTATTCTCTTTTGCAAGTTGAAGGCTAAAACAACATTTTGCTCTCCAAGACGTCTTTTCAAGATTGATAGAGGGTTTTGACCGTTCTTCATATTTTTTGAAGATCAATGGCACAGAAAGATAAAATCTCAGAGGTTGCATCCAGAGGCAGATTTTTACAGAAGGGCAACAAATAACTTCCAATCTTCCTCTTGTCTTCTTTCTCTCTTTTGTCTTAAAATTCTTGCATGTCACAGAAAACAACAGATAACCACAGATCTAACCAACTAGGTATGATCAGCACTACTTTTTCAACAAAACCCACATGTTAGATTTTTCTAGAAAAGGTAGCCATGTTGCCCCTATTTTTTAGGGTTTCCCGAAAAAGTCATAATTTTGAAAAACAAACAAACTGGGTTTGTTCAACTTTGAAGCACGAACAAAACCCATGTATTGGATTTTTCCGAGAAAAATCATTTTCTGGTGCCTCGCTGCCTCTACCATCGAAGGGCTCTTGCATGTCATAGAAAAATTCAATTTTTCGAATCTCTGACAATCTAGTTTTGTAGAGAAAATTATTCTCAACAAAACCCATGTCTCAAAAAAATTCGTAAAAAGTTGCCCCGACAAGGCTATTTTTAGCAGTTCCAGAAAAAGTTGTCTAAACAAGGTAGTGTGCACAGTTGATATTTAAGTTTTTCAAGATGCAGTTCTCCCAAGTACAATACAAGACCAAAACAGTCTTGTACCATGATTTCCTGAAAACAATAGACACAGACTTGCATCAAAAGAACCCAAAGGTCAATTCAGAAGATTTGGAGGGCATGAACCAGATCACACTACAAAACATCGAGCAATCCGGATTGCTTGAGGCTACGTCAATCCCCATCACATTACAAAGCGTGGAGTTTGTAATTGCTTGCATTAAGCATTACAACCCTACCACACGAGAAATCCGATCAGTGGATGGGAGGGTGATTTGCAGCCTTAAACCAAAGGATGTCGAAAACATGTTTTGCAATTCCACCATGTCCGACAAATAAGGTCATATCTGTGAAAGAATGTGAAAGAGCATTCGAAGTGGCAAAGGATAAGTGTTAGCTGAGAATGGCAGAAAAGTGGCTAAAAGTGAAAAAGACCAACGTACCCAAGAATGTTAGGCGAGGAGAATTATGAGATGAGTATGCAGTGATGATCACTCTACTCAATCAGATCACTGGACAGGAGGAGAGGAACCAATTTCAGTTGTGGTTGTACTACATCATCGCTAAGATTATCAGCACCAGAGAGCATTACGACTGGGCCACCCTCATCAGTGATACACTCCACCAACAAATGACCGGGTTCTTAGAGGCTCACAGGTTCCACATGTGCTCTTATCTTGTATACTTGATTACCTTCCAAGGCCAATTCAAAACATTGAACACTGTGGGAACCTTAAGTGTGCAGAAGGTCCACGAACATTTTCCGCGACTTGAGTTTACTCAAGCAGAACGACATTTCAAACGGATAAATGATTTGTTCATTATGCACACTGTAAGGGACCTCGACCATGAGATGCATGTACGTATATCACCAGTAGCCAAGGAGGCAATGGTGGACTGAGCAGATTGGTTCATCCAATTCCCCACCTTCACCTATATATACGCGTATATGGATACAACGGTCATCCTGCCATGATGCCTCGTTACCCTTCAAATAGGGTAGCTTTCATGGAGTTCTTGCGGCAGTTGGTCGAAGTTCATTCTCACCTACGCCTCAAGAAGAAGACAGTTGCAAGCTTTCCTATCCAGATGGGACTCTACAAGTGTAAAACAGCAGCTGATGCCAAAATCATGTGCCAGGAGACAGTGAGACTCAATCTCAAATATCTCATTGGGAGGCAGTCGTATGATCCGAGGGGCCTTTATGCAACACACCTTGAGCAGCACTCATCACACAAGTCTTTTATTGAAGACTACTAGGTCAACTATGTTGATGAGTTTGATGTACGAAGACAGAACTACAACCGGTTTAGGCTCTCACAAATTGTTGACTTCATGTCAGAAGATGTTGAGGGCCTATCTGATGATAACGGGGAGGTTACTCTCCCCACATTCTTCGTGGATCAAGTAGACTCGCAACCACTTGGAAAAGTGGATTGGTACGCCAAGGAGAACACATCTATAGAGGAAAGAACAAGTAGGGTTGTTAGACATAGTCAACTCTACTTGGACAGCAAAAGGACAAGGAAGGTAGTAATTCCCCGCACAAAGCCGCCACCGGTTCAATCTTCACTACCTTCCACGTCAAGGAAGAAGCCCAGACGAAATCAATGGAGTAACCCTCCCAAAGGGATGTGAATGTCAAGGCATACATGGGGAAGAACACAGATTGCTGATACAAATCAGCAAGAAGTATATGTGGAGACAGCCACAAACATGCCCAAGATAGTCATGGAATCTATTGCAGCTGAGCCAGTGATTGAGGCAATCACAGCCAAAATAGAGCCCATAATAGAAGCAATTGCAGCGGATACTGTGCTTGTGGTAGAGACAGAACCTCCTACTTCACCACCATCGCAACAGTCTCAAGTCCCCATTGACTTGGACTCTCCACCACGAGACATTACTGTAGCACAATCTCATTCATCAGGCATTCAGAGGCCTAACATTACTCCTTCTAGTGAGGCTAGTCAGAAATCCATCTGGCTTGAGGGTCTCCTAGGAAGGAAGAGAGAAAGGCCATCCTACCAACTTGACTTCACAGAGTTCAATCATGTCCCTGAAGACATGCCAACAAAGAAAGTGAAGAAGCAGGTTCATGTAGGAAGGAATGCAGATAATGAATTGGTGATAGAGACAACTACCCCACCTGAGGACAAAAATATACATGAGGTAGAGGTTGAGGACTTCACATTATCGAAGGTCAACCTCGGTAAGACCACTCGTCAGGCGGAGGCAGATCTTCTTGGAATTGCCTTAGTGAGTGCTCAAGAAAGGATGGCTAAGGACGGCCGAGACAAAGCAACCTTAAAGGCTGAAAACCGACAGTTAAGGATGTACATATCTAGCTTGATGCACGGCACTCCCAACTTCTCTGCTTTACCACAAGACTTGCTAGACCTCCCCGTAGAGCAAAACCATCACCAGTTGATTACATATGGCAAACACTTGAGAAATCAAGTGGGGGAATTTGTTGTCAAAGGACAATGGATACTAGCAGAAATATACCAGTTGAGGGATAGAGCACATGGACTCCGCGCAGAGATCCAGCAGTCAGAACTAAAGATAGCAGAGAAGAGGCCTGGGGATGAAATCACAGTCATAGATTTGCAATTGGCATACGGCATACCAATCAGTTACCATTGTAGAGAACAAGCAACATCTCTTTGCTTGGAAAGAACAGCTAGCATAAAAGGTGAAATCCTATGATGCCAATTCTGTGGAACTGATCGAGTATCAACATATTGTGGCAGATATTATCAAATTCGCAAGAATGTTGGTAATATCCATCCCTTGCCTTTATCAACACGAGGGAGGTGTGCACAATGAGCTAGGCGCAATATAGAAACAATTCCAGGATGTCGCTCGTAGCTCATTTTTCGATGATCCTGATGGTTGCAAGTTGGCTAAGGTTGCAGCCATGTCCACCAAGCTGGATGATGCAGCTGCCAAGTGCATAGAATATCAACAGCAGCTTGCAAATGGTGAAGAGATGCTCAAATGCCACTTCATCGTCCTACAGAGCATTAATTGTCCAAAAGTTGAAGAAGTCAACGATTGGATAGAAAGGTTGTTGACCAGTGGAGAAGAGGTGTAAAGCATCCACCTAGGACGTCCTACCCTCCAGAATAGCATTAATGGTGACAAGAGTTAACTTGATGCCTCATTCCAAGTTAACTCCATGTCCCACTAATCATGCATGTCAGATCCCACCAATTATGGATGTCTATTTCTAGATCTCCACTAATTGTGGATCTCTATTTTGGAGGCACATTTTGTAATTAAAGTTCACTTGTAGTTTAGTTTCAGTCAACTAAAGTAGATTTCCAGTTGACTCTTTGTTAGTTTCAGTTAACTGAAGTAGATTTCCAGTTAACTGTTTGCTCACCTACTTTTAGACATAGGAATAATTCTTGCTGATTAGCAAGAACTAATTGTTAACTCAAGGAGATTTTAGGGTTGCCTACTCCTTTGAGTTTCTATAAATAAGAGCCTTGGGCTCATTATTTGTTAACTTTTATTTACTATGCAAAATTGTTGTGCCATTGTTGCCAACAAGTTTGAAAGTGCTTATTTGTTCACTCTTGGATGAGAGTTAATTGGTTGATCGCAATTGTGTATGATTTCATACCTTTTGATGTCCCAATCTTTGTAATTCGTTCAGAAAGCTTGAAGAAGGAAATCAAAAGGCACATGCAGTTTGATCTAAAGATTTAACTTCTTCCAAACGTCTAGTGTTTATAGCTTATTGTTTCAATCTCCTCCTTGGACAAGGGTTCCTCCTCCTTAGATATTTTGATATTGATAGTTATCATTTGATGTCGTTTAATGAATTGTCTTTTAGACTACATTTGGACAGGTGTCTTCACCTCATCGGGAATCCTGTTAGCCAAGTCATCATACCTTGTTGTTTCTAGTGAGTTGTTTCCCAGCCTATACCTCGAACAGGGGTTCCTCCTCCTTGGCAAGTCTTAGATCCAACTTACCGTAAAAAGTGTTTGCTTGCATAAAACCTTATCCCAACATATATCCAAGAGTTCAAAGCCTCGGCCATATTCTGAGGAGACAGTGGATTCAAGTGATCCAACCAATCCATTTCACTCCTATGCCCTCATGCTCTGTTTATCTTGAGGAGATAGGATAGTTTAAAAGCTAGTTTAGTTGTAGTTGAGATCTGCAGAAACCAAAGAAAACCTCAACTGAACACATTGTGTTTATGCACCCTTGTGTCCTGCCGCTAAGTAAAAAAGATAGGAACCTTAGTTTTTTGTACCCTTTTTTACATATAACATCAGCAAAGAGAGATCTTCCTCTCTATAATTCGAAAAGCACTACTATAACACTTGCAATAGCTTTTTGTTTCCAATAAGCACTCCAGAGGTGCTAATTGAAACGCCAACAGGAGCAAAAGCATCCTTAAATAAGAGTTACAAATGTTTTATCCGAAAAGGATAAGAGGGACAACTAATAAAGCAAAAGGAGAACTTAACTAAAAGAATAAAGAATATTCCTTAAGTCTATCCTATAGACTAATTGACCATTATATGCTAAAGATTACAATAATACTTTAATAAAAAGTGATCGAACGAATAACATTTTAATATTAATATAATATACTCAAATAGATTAAAAGGTCAAAGACCAACCATTTCTCCCATGAACGGCATTGTAAAGTTATGTATATATATATATATATGAAATTAGCATGAAAGCTTGGCTTTACTACTTAATCTTTACTTCATTTTTTGTCTAACTTTTCTATTTGTAAAGAAAACCTATGGTATCAAAGCCTTGCAAGCAAATTATGGAGCTAGTAGATGTTTTATGATTTAGGAATTTATTGCAAGAAGAAATGAATGACTATGTGTTGGTTTGGTATCATAAAAGGTGATGTTCAATGAGCAGTGAGAAAAACAAGCTCTTTGCAAGTGATTTAAATAGTTTGAGATGAAATATATGGCCTCCATATTCTTTGCATCATGGAATAAGTAAAGGTGGCTTGAAACCTTATGAAGCAAGAGCATTCCTAGCCAAATTGCAATCTAGTATCAACCAAAATATTTTGTGTTCTTTTCTGTGTTTATCTATTTTCTAGGTTCTTCCTATGCATCTGCAGATAGAGTTTGTGCTTTCTCCTATGTGCTCCTGAAGGGTTAGAGATGATACTATGTTAGCGCAAAGGGTTCTAATTGTGGCTTTCTCCTCATCCTTATTCACAAAACAAAAGGGTCCTATCAAATCTTACACTCCACAATTGTAGAGGACTTGCCTATACTTCAATCTATTTTCCTTATCATTCAAATTCGCTAGCATTGAGTTTTCATGAAAACTAAAGGTCTTCATCCAAAGGATGGAATACTTGATTGCCTCGTTTACAAGTTCAAGTTTAAAATCCTTCTATTTGTGGGGTTTGTGCCAAGTCATGTGACCATTTCACAACTAAAGCTTTGGATTGTTGATTAATGCTAAGTTCTAGGATTTCCACAAATCAAAGGACAATACATGACTAGCACCACTAGCCCCTAGCATTTCCCAAAAGATCTTGAGCAAATAGTTCTAAAATTCTAATGGCACACCAATTTTAGAGGGTTGTCCTAATCCATGGGAGATGGTAACAATTGTTGTTTTGAACCATAATGTGCATAAGTATGCGTACTCAAGTGAATTACAAAATCATCTCTAGATCCTTAAATTTTTTATCTTTCACATTGAAGGGAATGAATCTAAAATAAATAAAAGATTTGTTGTTTCCCTCCCATCTCCATGTGTTGAATTGTTGTTTGATTGTGAGATTGTGCTAAGCTGCTTCGTTTGAAAATCCTTGTTTGGATTCTTAGTCCTTGCCTTGCATCAATGATTGTTAGAGCGAGGTATGCATCCAACAAAGTGTGAAGTCTAGTGAAGATTTATGAGGTTCCACGAAACTCGATCTGTGCATGGGGTGACCAATAGTCAACAATGCCACCCAGAAGAGTTATTGTTAGAGGGCAAGCCAAAATCACCAATGTTGTTGAGAGATTGGATCAAGTCAAAAAATTGTTGTGTATGATTCAATGAAGGATGAATGCAATGGAAGAAGATTGTTGTAGAAGGTATGTCTAGTAGGAAAACCCTACTAACTTGGAGAAGAAGCAAAGTGAGGAAAAGCAAGGGCAAGCTGAAGTATTAAATGTGGATGTAAGAGAGATGTTGCAAGCCATCTCAAGGATTGGTAGACACCCACAACTAGAGGTGTCAAAATTTACTAGACAGCTAAATCTAGAGGATTTGATTGATTGGATCATGAAAAATTGAGGAGTATTTTGAGTTTTAATGTACTTTGAACCCACAAAGGGTGAAGATCACAAAGAATAAGTTGTAAAGTCATGTCGCATTGTGGTGGAAGGAATCGCAACTATAGAGAATGAAGTGCAGCAAGGAGGAGACCACCTATTGGGAGAGAATGGTTGCCAAGTTAAGAGGTGAACTCCTACCAAGGGACTACTGATTGGATCTTCTAGGGAAGCTTTGGAATTTCTGACAACACAAGGGCAATGTAAAGGACTACATGGAAGACTTTTATAAACTCTCCATTCAATCCGGACACTATGATCCAAACCTATGGTACATCAATGAGCTACAACTTACCATCCAAGAAGAGATGAGTATGTTGAGTCTCCATACCATTGAGGATGCAATTTGCATTGAAGGTCAAGGAGAAGCTCAATAGAAGGCAACTAAAAATGCCAAAAGGGAAGGAGGAACCAATGGAAGTAGAGGTGGAACGAATGTTTAAAAAACTCTAAATAAACGAGATATCACTAAATAGTGAAAGTATGTTGAAAACTTAAAGCATCCAAGATAAAAGTTATTTCAACATGCAGTAAACTTAAAATGCAAATCAATACACCACAATTGTCAATCCGTTAAATTGACCACACACCAAAAATGTGAAATCAAAACCAAACTGAAGAAAACAACTGCAGATTTATTTTTTTGGTTGATGAGGATCGTTGGTTTGCCCGGGATGCTCCTACATCAAAAGCCAAATGTCAAGGGACTTGAAGAGACCATTTTCTGCCATTACTCTTCTTTTCAATTTGTAACAGACAAAACCACCACCGCACATACACAACTACCAAAACATATGCACAACTGCCACTAACACATGCAAAATCACCATGAGAATAGAACAACCACCACCCTGTTGTATCTAAGTGGTTTTGCCATGCAAAATATTCACTGATTCTAGGTGGTAATAATGCAAAGCATCATCACTTGTCATCTTGGCTTTTTCCATGGATTCTCTACTCTTGCATCTGAATTTGTGTAATGTCCCTTCTGTGAAAATCAGCCATGCAAAATATTCACTGATTCTAGGTGGTAATAATGCAAAGCATCATCACTTGTCATCTTGGCTTTTTCCATGGATTCTCTACTCTTGCATCTGAATTTGTGTAATGTCCCTTCTGTGAAAATCAGATAAAAATAATATTATATTATTTTGGGTTTGGGCATCCAAAAAAGAGAGAAAAATATTTAAATATTTGT
This sequence comes from Sequoiadendron giganteum, assembly GCA_007115665.2. Classification (NCBI taxonomy): domain Eukaryota; kingdom Viridiplantae; phylum Streptophyta; class Pinopsida; order Cupressales; family Cupressaceae; genus Sequoiadendron; species Sequoiadendron giganteum. The sequence goes on along the minus strand of CM021110.1, from coordinate 185,138,268 downwards.
GTCAAAATATTCTTTATATATATGGGCTTGGTCAGCCCTTGGAGGGATAAGGAGAAGGGGAAAGAACAAAAAAAAAAAAAAAATTAAATTGGAAATTGGCACCCAAGAAAAAGAGAGATAAAAATAAATTTTGAATGCTAATTGGCGCCTAGAGCTAAGTCGGCTTGATTGAGAGGCATAAGGAGAGATGTGTATTTATACAAGGAGAGTTGGAGGCATTAATGATCATTCAAAATATATATCTGCTCTTCTGCTCTGCTTATTGGTGAATTCTATAAGGACGGAAACCCTCGAGAATCAAGAAGAAGTTGGATAAAACCCTAGCTTCTTCCAAGGAGGACTTCATGACGGAGGTTCCTATGTGCTTTAGTGGAGATAGTTGCTAGTTTCATGTCAATTTTGCACCAGCATTTAGATTTCTGATTTGAAGGGCGAGTTGTGCAAATTGGAGGTTCTAATTCAGATTTTCTAGGGTGGCAAATGTTAGTTTTAGGATCAGAAAATGCAACACATAAGACAATGAACACCATAAGATACCCTGGGAAAACCCTACAACTCGAGGGGAAAAAACCCAGCAAATATATCGCTTATACATTCTGGAATAAGAGCAGAAATCTGCTTACAACTCAGGCCCAACACAAGGCCGAATTTGATACAATGAACAATAGCACCTCTCCTAGATGCGAAGATTCAAAATGAATATATTTCTCCTTGAAATATATTCGCCACAACAATGTGATGATCTGCTGCTCAAGATGATGATCTGCTGCTCAAGTGCGAACTTCTTCAAGGAGTGCGAATGAATGAATGAACCTGATGATCAAATGAGCAAACTCCATCTTGTATAAATACAAAATGATGTGACTCTTCAAGTAGGTCGGCCTCATAAAGGATTGACAAATAATAAATAATAAATATTATTTCTTTAAGTCGGCCCCATTTAATTATTCACAATAATTAAATGTTATATTATGTTGCCAAGTGAAGCGCCTCTTCACTTTAATAAATAAATGAATAGCCGCTAGGCTATATGAATTTATTGTCCAATAATCAACGCGGAAGTATGTAGCCCGAAGCTACAACATCAACACTCCCTCTTAGCTAGGGAGGAATACTTCCGGTACACATTGTCATGGAATCTCTTAACATGACACCCACAATGGCTACACCCATATGTGGAAGGGGCTTGTCACGGATTCTTTCAATCGTGATATCAACCATCATGGCTACTCCCATGTATGGTAAAGTGTATATACACAAGTGCCCATCACGGAATCACTCAATGTGATGTCGTCATCTCAACATGGTGTTCACCATAGATACTCCCAGAGGGTGAATAAACACAAGTACAAGAAAACCATCACGGACTCTCTCACGTGATGTTGTCATGGAGTCACTCAACATGACATCCACCATGGCTACTCCTAGAGGGTGGAAACAAGGACTTTCACCTCAAATTTCTCTTATAGAGAAAGACGCATTTTCAAGGGCTTGCACCTTAAATCTCTCTCACAGAGAGAAATGCATTAAAGCAAATCACAGAAGATCACTGAAGCTGAGTCTTCCTCTCAGCTAGGGCTTCATTCTCCACAATACCAAGCTTGTCTCGGAAGTACACAAACTTTACTCTAGAGAGAGGCTTGGTGAGAATGTCTACCGTCTACTCATCAGTGCTAATGTATCTCAATGGATTGATTTCCTCAATACCATATCTCTTATATAGTGGTATTTGATCTCAACATGTTTGGTTTTGTCATGAAACACTGGATTGACAGAAAGCTTCACACAGCTTTGATTATCACAATGAATGACAATTGGCTCCAATGATTGTCCAAACAATCCTGCAAGGAGCTTTCGAAGCCACACTGCTTCTTGAGCTGCCACACACGCTGCAATGTACTTGATATATGCGGTGTTCAGTGCCACTGAAGACTACTTCCTGCTACACCAGAAGATCATCGCAAACCCCAAACTGAAACAACATCTAGAGGTGCTCTTCCGATCAACAACACACCCTGCCCAATCAGAATCAGTATAACCATGCAGCTTCAAGTCTATATCAGAAGAATATCTCAAGCCATACCCAACTGTGCCACGCAAGTATCTCAGGATATGCTTTGCTACAACTAGGTGTATTTGCCTTGGTTCACACATGAACTGACTAAGTGCACTCACTGCATAGTAAATATCTGGTCTAGTATTGACTAGATACATCAATGATCCAATCAACTGCTTGAACATAGTAGGATCCACCAGATCTAAACTAGCTGCAACCTCTTTTAACTTCTAAAAATTGGTTTCCATAGGTGTAGACATGGATTTGCAATCCATCATACCAAATCTCTTCAAGATGTCTATTGTATACTTTCCTTGACTTCAAATGATCTCACTAGGCCTCTACCATACTTCTAAACCGAAGAAGTAATGCATGTACTTAAGATCCTTCATTTCAAATTTAGAAGCCAACTCCTTGCATTTGATAATGAGGTGTTCTTCTCTAGTAAGAAATAGATCATCAACATAGAGAACCAAGATCAAGGCTTCACCATTAATTACCTTGAAATATAGATTTGAATCAGCATCATTCTTGGAGAAGCCCAAGCTCAGCAAGTATCGATCAATCCTCTCATACCAAGCACGCGGAGCTTGCTTAAGGCCATACAAAGCCTTCTTCAATCTACAAACATGAGACTCCTTCCCATGAACCTCAAATCCATCAGGTTGCTCAATGTATACCTCTTCTTCAATTACACCATTTAGAAATGTTGTCTTCACATCCATCTGGTGTAACTTCCATCCTTTAGCTACTGCAATGGCAATGATAGTCCTGATGGAGGTATAATGAGCAACTAGAGCAAATGTTTCCTCATAGTCTATTCCCTCTTTCTGAGAGAACCCCCTAGCCACAAATCTAGCCTTGTACTTCTCAATGCTTCCATCAACCACATACTTGATCTTGAAAAGCCACTTAAAAGATACAACAGATTTGCCTTCTGGTCTAGGTACAATGTCCCAAACATCATTCTTGAGGATACATTTATATTCTTCAGCCATAGCATCTTTCCATACTTGCTGACTGGAAGGCTCAGATTCAATCATTTGACTCATCAATGCAACATAGCTTGAAAACTTCTAAGGTCTTTTGCTTTCTCTGAATGTTCCTCTAGGGGCTGCAAACTTTTATGCCTCCTACATTGTTTGCCTAGCCCATAGAGGTCTCTTTCTACCAATAACAATGTCAGTAGGCCCATCAGTAGGTTCCAAAGGCTCAACTAAATCACCATCCTCTTCTGGTTCAGTAGACTCCCTCTGAATCTCCAAGTACTTACATCAACCTCCTGACCTCCTTGCCCAAGGTTGCTTTTGATGAATTGTCAAACTCCCTCTGAAGGTTAATTCCTCCTCTTTGAAAAAATTGATCACAATGACAACCTGAATAGGTTCTTCCTCTTTGAGAGATGTCTTCAGCTACCAACTCAGTCGCATGGCTACAAGCTATGACTCCATGCTTGACCATTTCTCCAATCGGCATGACTTCCTCATAGGATGCCTCAAGCTCTTCCTCTCTATGCAATCTCTCATCACCCTCTTGCTTCTCGATCCGTCCTGGAAGCATTATAGAGAGAGATTATTAAAAGTTCATGGAACTCAACTATCTCGAAGAGAAATATGAATGCTAGAAGCATACATGATTTACTATCTCAATGTTATAGCATGAATTAATAACTACATAAAAATTCATGAACATTATTCAACATGAGATACTTATCTCATTGAAATAAGAATCTCCTCAAGTGTTGCACTTAGAGGCTTATCAAGTCTGCACTTATCTTTCCTGGGATCTGCTCATTATCTCAATAATATTTCAGATCTTCTTCACATGATTCTTCACAAAAGTAAACTCAGAAATAATACTTTGATGCTAACAACTCATGCAAAGACATCTCTCACAGTAGCTCTATATACAAGATCAAAATTAATGACTTAGTGCTTAGAATTGCTGCCTCTTCAAGGTATGAATTCCACACACCTTATACAATTTCTGAAGATTCAAGCATGTGGCAATGACTGAATTTACCAAAAATCTGTTTTTTGTGCAGCCACCTGGATGATTGACCTCCTCTATATCGAACTATTCTTGAGACTGGATGGCAGCGAATGTATTGTGGATGAAATGCTAATTCACCCAGCCAAGGTCGATGATGCCTCCAACTTCCAAATCACATCAATCAAATGCAATACCTATATTATTTGATGAAGTGCGGCCCTCTTCCAGCACTATCGAATGTAAACAAAGCCTTCAAAATCAAATTTAATTAAAGGTAGAATGTTGCACCCAGACCATGAAAATCTCCAAAATCCACTTCAAGAAGTCGCGCCTGCAACTATAGAAATACCACGAATTTTCCAGCAGCAACAATAGATCTTAAATTGTTGAATAAGGTAGCTTCAGTCAGATATAAATGATGATTGAATATATTCAACATCATCATTTATATCAAAATCACTACATCCCAAGTATAGTTTTCGATCTGCATTTAGAGGATATAAATTGGACATATAAATCAGATCAAGTTCCAGATTGGATGACATTTAAATGTACAAAGATAAGTCGTCCTTGCTAAGTGACTAAACCGATTAATATTTGGTTGTCTTAGTTAGACGAAGGGATACATAACTAAGACACGTCCCATGTGACGTGTCTCTCATGAGACATGTCACTCATAAGACGCGTCTCCCTAAGACGTGTCTCCCTATCTATATTTATGGGAGATCCGATCCTCAAGAAGATCATTGAAATTAATAAATGTTCTGCTCTTGAGGATCAAATATCTATAACAGAAATTCAGACTTAGTATTTCATACATACAACCAGATTTAACTTGACATCAAGTTCATTATTCAGTTTATAATCTGATAGATTTGATCATAGTTATCATGGTATCAGAGCCACGTTGAGAAAAGATCCGATTAAATCCAGATATCAGATTATTTAAATCATATTTGCTCTTGAAATCACAAACACATAACATTCTTCATAATGTCAAATGTAATCAGATTCGAGGATCGTCTTGAAGGTGCAAACAACTTTACTTCATGGAAATTCAGAATCATGATGATTCTGAAAGAAAATAAGTTAGACTCATTTGTGAAAGAAAACAAGATAGAACCAGAGACTGATCAGGAGAAAACTCAATGGATTGAGAACGATGAGAAAACCATGAAAATTATAGTGGATGCAGTTAGGGATCATATGGTACCTATTATATCTAAACATGAGACTGCATATCAAATGTTTAAATCCCTTGAGAGCACCTTTGAAATAAACAACACCAGTAGGACCCTTGCTCTAAAAAGGCAACTTAATCATGTTCAAATAAACAAGGGAGAATCTATTAGTGCATATTTCATGAGAATCAATGAACTAAGAAATCAACTGCCAACAGTCGGATATCAAATTGATAGCAAAGAGTTAACTCTAATAGCTCTAGGTGGCCTACCAAACTCATGGGAGTCATTTGTTCAAGGAATAAGTGCAAGATCAAAACTCCCTAAATTTGATACGCTAAGAACAAATTGCTTACAAGAAGAAACAAGACTAATGACAAAAGAAAACAATCAGAAAACCATCGATGAGGATATTCATGTGCTAAACACAAATTCTCATAAGAAAGGTAAGCAGAAAAACTTCAAGAGAAAGAAGAATTCTTATGGAAAGGGACCATTCAAGAAAGGGAAAGACATCTCCCAAATTCAATGTTTCAGATGTGATCAATATGGACACTATGCAATGAAGTGCCCTGATAGAGCAAAACAACAAGCATCCTTTGCTAAAGTTAGAAAGACAAATACAAAATATGACTCTGAGAAATTTGTCTTCTACTCAGCACTATCAAGTCAAGTATCAAACAAAGTCAACAACTGGGTAATTGATAGTGGTTCATCAAGGCACATCACAGGGTTCAGAGAACATCTAGATACTATGATAGAAGAAACTGACAAAGAAGTAACTATTGGGGATGATTCTGCACATCCAGTAAGAGGGGTTGGAACTTGCACCATAAATTTGAAGTCTGGCCTCTCTCTACAACTCACTGGAGTATTGTTTGTACCAAGAATAAAGAGGAATCTAATATCCATTTCTGCTCTTGAAGACAACGGATATAGGGTTACCTTTATGGATGGAAAAGTTCTGGCATGGCCAAAGAACTCCACTATAAAGAAAGCACAAACTATAGGTGTAAGACAAGGATATCTCTACAAACTGTGCACTGATTCTAAACAAGCTCTTATTCATGAGACCTCTGATTCAAATGAAATTTGGCATCGAAGATTAGCACATATTAATTTCGGTGCCCTACCTTCTGTAGAAAAATTAGTAACAGGATTTGCCCAAACTAAAACAAATTCATGAAGGAGCATGCAGAGGGTGTGCCCTAGGAAAGAATACAAAGGGGACCTTCCAAAATAGTTTGAGTAAAACCAAAAATGTATTAGAACTAGTACACTCTAACTTATGTGGACCCATGTATGTACCCTCCATGGCGGGATTCTTATATTATGTAATATTTGTAGATGACTTCTCTAGGAAGACCTGGATATATTTTCTTAAATGTAAGGAGTTGATAGAAATCCTTAAAAGGTTTAAGGAGTTCAAAGCACTTACAGAAAACTTCTCTGGGAAGAAAATCAAAATACTAAGAACAGATAATGGGAAGGAATACACCTCAGAAATCTTTAAGGAATTTTGTGTAAATGTTGGGATTAAGAGGGAGTTTATTGTAGCCTACAATCCTCAACAAAATGGTGTTGCTAAGAGAAAAAAATAGAACTATTGTAGAAGCTGCTAGAGCAATGTTGTTCGACCAAAACATAGAAACCTCATTTTGGGCAGAAGCCTCTAAGACAGAGGTCTACATTCAAAATAGATGTCCCCACTCACATCTAGATAACAAGACTCCTGAAGAGGCATTTACTAGTGTAAAACCTGACATAAGTCACTTAAGGATCTTTGGTTGCCCTGTCTACATTCATGTACCTAAAGAAAAGAGATCTAAATTAGAACCTTCTGGAAAGAAAGGGATATTTGTGGGCTATAGTGAAACCTCAAAAGCCTACAAAATATACATATCTGGTCAGAAACATATTGAACTAAGTAGAGATGTCATATTCGAGGAAGACATTGCTTTCAAAAGGGCAAAGAGTTCAAATGAGATAGAAATTCAAGATTCTCCTAAAGTCTTGGAGGAAGCTCCTGCTCCTGAGATTCAGAGGGAGTATCCTGAAGAAATCATAAATGAAAACCAAACTGCTCCAGAAGAAAATCCTAATAACAACAACAAGAGGAGACCACTTTGGGCTAGAAAAATGATTAAAGAAGCTGAGAAACATACAACATCCAAAGGAACTTTTAGAGAAAGTAAGAGACCCAAAAGATTCTCAAACTATGTTGTCTTAATGAATGAGATCATTAGTTCAGAACCAACTAGTGTTACGGAAGCTCTCAAGCATCAAGTGTGGAAAGATGCGATGACAGAAGAGTATCAATCCATTTTGAAAAATGATGTATGGGATGTAGTACCTAGACCAAAAGAGAAATCTGTTGTCTCTTCCAAATGGCTCTTCAAAATCAAACATGTTGTTGATGGCAGTATAGAGAAACACAAGGCACGTTTTGTGGCCAGAGGTTTTTCACAAAAGGAAGGTATTGATTATGAAGAGACATTTGCACCTGTTGCTCGGTACACCTCTGTGAGAGCAATAATAGCTATTGCAGTAGCTAAAGGCTGGAAGATCCATCAAATGGATGTGAAAACTACCTTCCTGTATGGGACCATTGAAGAAGAAGTCTATCTAGAGCAACCTGAAGGTTTTATGATACATAAAGTAGACTCGCATGTATGCAGATTGAAGAAAGCTCTATATGGACTTAAACAGGCTCCCAAAGCCTGGTATGAAAGAATTAACAACTATATTTTGGGACTAGGATTTTCCAAGAATGATGCAGATCCAAATCTCTATTTTAAGGTAATTAAAGGTGATATTCTAATAATAATTTTATATGTTGATGACCTGCTAATAATAGGAGAAGATCACCTTATTGCTCAAGGTAAAAAGGACCTGGCTTCAGAATTTGACATGAAAGACTTGGGCATTTTACATTACTTCCTAGGGTTAGAAGTCTGGCAGAAATCAGATGGCATCATTCTAAATCAAGGGAAGTACACTATTGATATTTTGAAGAGATTTGGGATGTTAGACTATAGACCCATGTCTACACCTATGGAAACCAACTTACACAAATTGAAAAAAGCAACAACAGAATCAAAATTTGCAGATCCTACTCTCTATAGACAGATAATTGGATCATTAACGTACTTGGTTAACACCAGACCAGATATTTGCTATGCAATGAATGCCCTAAGCCAATTCATGTGTGAGCCAAAGGAAATTCACCTTGTTGTTGTGAAGCACATATTGAGATACCTTCAAGGTACTATTGGATATGGTCTTAAATATAGAAATGTCCATCTAGATTTACATGGATACTCTGATTCGGATTGGGCTGGAAGTGTAACCGATCAAAAAATCACATTAGGATGTTGCTTCAGTTTAGGATCGGCTATGATCTCTTGGATCAACAGGAAAAAATCTTCAATGGCCCAAAGCTCAACAGAAGCTGAATATATTGCAGCCTCTATGGGGGCAAGAGAAGCAGTATGGCTCCGGAAAATGCTTGTGGGATTATTTGGTGAGTCCCTGAATCCTACTATTATCCACTGTGACAATCAGAGTTGCATTAAGCTTTCAATGAATCCAGTATTCCATGATAGATCTAAGCATATAGAGATCCCTTACCACTATGTGAGAGACATGGTAGAAAGGAATGTGATCCAGTTGGAGTATATTAGTACAAATGATCAAACAGCAGACATTCTCACCAAGCCTCTCTCCAAAGTTAAAGTTGAACACTTCAGGAAGAAACTTGGTATGGTTGAAATGTAAATTATTATTGAGATTAAGATTCAAATTGTTTATTTGTACTAATGTATTTAAAAGATGTTTAATGTGTAAACTCTTTTGTCATGTGTGTGACTCCATGACTTTATGGGCCCTCTCTCCCCCTGTGTACATTATTGAAAGGTGACGATCTTTCTGATAATGAACACTTGTATTTAACATTGTTAAGTGACGACTCTACAATGATTAGTTGCACTATCATGATATATATCATGTGACTTGATATCTGTGGATATGTCATGATAGTATCTTGTGGACATTTTGATAGATATCATGAGACTTGATATCAATTGAAGATCATTATGATCCTTATGAGATAATCATGGTGGATAAATATATCCGTGGATATGCCATGATTTATTATGGTAGACATCATGAGACTTGATGTCAATGCACATACCATAATGAAGATGTGTTATGAAGAATTTCATGTGACTTGACACTTTTAGAAGCATACCATATCTTCTGATATCACGAGTAAGGTGATATCACTATATACTTGGTTAGAATTATCTTCCCTAGCTAAGAGGGAGTGTTGAAATAAGGTAGCTTCAGTCAGATATAAATGATGATTGAATATATTCAACATCATCATTTATATCAAAATTGCTACATCCAAAGTATAGTTTTCAATCTACATTTAGAGGATATAAATTGGACATATAAATCAGATCAAGTTCCAGATTGGATGACATTTAAATGTACAAAGATAAGTCGTCCTTGCTAAGTGACTAAACCGATTAATATTCGGTTGTCTTAGTTAGACGAAGGGATACATTGTGGAGACACGTCCGCTCATGAGACGTGTCTCTCATAAGACACGTCTCCCTAAGACGTGTCTCCCTATCTATATTTATGGGAGATCCGATCCTCAAGAAGATCATTGAAATTAATTAATGTTCTGCTCTTGAGGATCGAATATCTATAACAGAAATTCAGACTTAGTATTTCATACATACAACCAGATTTAATTTGACATCAACTTCATAATTTCAAGTTCATTATTCAGTTTATAATCTGATAGATTATGATCATATTTAACATAAATGATAAATTCAATCTCAACCGAAATGCTTATGTCACTAATCGAACTCATCCTTGATTGTCCAACGAATTCCCAGCAAAAGTCATCCTCAAATGATGAATACTAATTGCCCCAAAATTATGGAAATGCTCTGCCAAAAATTGTACTTCTCTAATGGCTAAAATTAGCCTCCAATAGAATTTCCTCAAGACAGAAAGTGTTCTCCATCGCCTGGCCTGTCAGAGTCAATGATTCATGCTATTACTTAGCCATCTCAAGGGCTACGTCCTTCATGGCCACCATAAAGACTGCTTAACAAATCTGATCGAATCTTCACATAAACCCACTCTGATACCATGTTAGTTTTAGGATCAGAAATGAAAGCAATCAGAAAATGCAACACATAAGACAATGAACACCACAAGATACCCTGGGAAAACCCTCCAACTCGAGGGGAAAAAACCCAGCAAATATATTGCTTATATATTCTGGAATAAGAGCAGAAATCTGCTTACAACTCAGGCCCAACACAAGGCCGAATTTGATACAATGAATAATAGCACCTCTCCTAGATGTGAAGATACAAAATGAATATATTTCTCCTTGAAATATATTCGCCACAACAATGTGATGATCTGCTGCTCAAGATGATGATCTGCTGCTCAAAATAATGATTTGTTGCTCAAGTGCGAACTTCTTCAAGGAGTGCGAATGAATGAATGAACTTGATGATCAAATGAGCAAACTCCATCTTGTATAAATACAAAATGATGTGACTCTTCGTCGGCCTCATAAAGGATTGACAAATAATAAATAATAAATATTATTTCTTTAAGTCGGCAATAATTAAATGTTATATTATGTTGCCAAGTGAAGCGCCTCTTCACTTTAATAAATAAATGAATAGCCGCTAGGCTATATGAATTTATTGTCCAATAATCAATGCGGAAGTATGTAGTCCGAAGCTACAACATCAACAGCAAAGCCCTAACATCAGTCCAGCAGGCCAGTGCACCCCTTGGTAGGGTTATTTCAGTTGTTTCTTCGTCATCTACTAGCATGTTTGTGGCTGAGGCAGTTTCGTCCATCTAGGGTTAATTTGCATCTGCATTGTTGGGGTTTCTTCATGTTGTGGCGCATGTTTGAAGCCCACTTTCCTTTGTAATTTGCATTCATATTTTTAGCAGCCGACTGGAGGTTACATATCAGTAATATATTGGCTCATATTGTTGGATCTAGTCGAACTATGATGATGATGTAATGCTACTGTGATCTGCTATAAGTTTGTCTACTTTTGGTTGCAATATGTACTGCTGTTCATGCATAAAAAACACTCAGAAAATTATATCAGCACACCAGGGTTTAGCAGAAATTGAAAATCAGAAAAACTAGGGCACCATTTTATGTTACAAAAATCAGAAATTTTGCATAAATATTGTTTGGGATATTTCAATCTGCATCTCTGCCTTGTCTGGTTCTGTCTTAATGAGATTAAAAGCATTTCTTTAGCTCTTCTTTAATCTCATGAACCAAGAAGCATGGTGGATCAACTCAATCAAGTAAATTTTAATGATCTTCATGATCCAATTCAGATTGTACAAGATGGCCATTCATCATCATTAAAGTAAATGCTTTAAATTGTTGATATACCATAGCTTTTACAAAAAGGTAAATTATGGATATAATATGCGTATATTAAACCAATATGCTTCCTATGACTCTAGAGAATTTATTATATGTGTAGCTTGGTTAGGTCATTTGCAAAACGAAATCATTAATATCCCAACTCGTAGATAACAGACCCAATGTATCAAGTCATTTGTCAGATATATGTATGCCTAGAGGCTCTAACATTATTCCCTTTGTAAAAATATTAGCTATGGTTCAAGGGTAAACTGATGTGCAGATAATGTTTAGTCAACTCAAAAGTAAGCCTTGTAATTTTTTAATCCGCATACATGTGCAAGTTAGTAAAATGATTGATATAAAAAGTCATGCTCAATTGGATATAATTTCCCACCAAACATGAGCACAATTGAACTTGGAAGAGAGATAATATGGGGCAACAATATCATGTGCGTATAGTTGACATCAGTACATCCCTGTTTCGCCTCTCAAAAACCAGTCATGAACTCAGTAATTAACCAAGAACTCATGAGTATGTATTATTGGATGCTACATGATTTTCAATGATTGTCTCGACTCTAGAGAGGAACATAGTGTTGTTTAGAAAGATACCCTATCACACAAGTTTTATATAGCTAGGTGCCCTTTTACACAAAGCCAACGGGATTCCAGAGGTCATAGATAATTATGCAGACAGCCTCAGATAGTAAACCCTTAATGTCTATATTATTATTCTAAATGGTGTTAATGGTGCTATGTTCTGCAAGGTATTACCAGGAGACACGTCTCCAAGGACTCGTATCTCTAGTACCGAAGCATCTCCTGACACCAAGCGACTTCGTTCCGTCTCTTTGAGTCTCCAATACAATCTCTTATTAAATAAATTAAAATTGAAATAAAACAATTAAAAACATACAAAAGTGGCCCCTCTCGCTACTATATAACTGCAAGTCTGTAATTGATCAAACCCCATGCCTTCATCTTATTTGTGTACTTCATAATTTTGAATTTTTAAGTATTCTATGTCTTTATAAAGTAGCTCATATATAATTTATAGTAATATTGCAAGACTAATTGTTTTTTCCTAAATTTCATGCATAAATTTAAACATTTTTTTAATTCCGTCATCTCCCAGTAGCCTTCTCTCTATTTTTGAAAAATCCTGGCAGTACCCATCACTGCCTCCCATATCAGCACCTATAGTAACATAGGTTCAACATATACCAAGTTGACGTCTGCTATATTCTCTTAAAGATAGTGAATTCACTTTGCATATCTGGAAACCAAGAAGAAATTCAAGAGCAGATTCGTTTATCATAAGATGTCATTCCAGCCCAAACAGCACACTGTTAACCAAATCTGATATGTCCATCAGTTCATCATTATGAAATTGTTATACATAGTTTGTGCAGGAGTAAATGATATTCTAAAATCCGAGAGGCAGCCAATTCCATTCTTAAAGAGTCAATACACATTTATAGGAACTTAAAACCTAAAACGTGTACATAACTGTTTTCCAGAACTAAGTCATTAAATTGATTTTTTTTTATCGATTTAACTTTGCTTTGCAAAAATTAAAGATAATTTGCTATCCTTTATCAATTTAAAATTTTACTGTGAGCTATTAAGTCACACAACAAGAAACGAAGAGGAACAAGCCATTGAAAACCATGAGCTTCCAAGCTGAGTTTCAGGCAAAGAAGATCCTCTCCTTTCAGCATCTTCATCAGCAACCTACCCACAGAATTGAACTTAATAAGTCACTTGCGGAATTAGTCAGTTGCTGCAATGATTCAGAATCTTAATTGAAGATATCCGGGGGCGAAAAGTCATAATCTCTATTTGAAATCAGAGAGAAAGTCGCTAATCAAAACTCATCTGGCCCAATGTCAGAGTCAAATTGAGATTAACATCGTTAGCTCTGCAAATTTCCTTTTCGTAGACACTTTGCAATAGAAAACCTCACTAAGATTTTATTTTATGTGTTTTAAGCACTGCGTCTCCTTCAAGCTTCAATCAACCGAGAACTCAGAACCAAATACTACTGAATTTAAGCCCACGCCAAAAGATCAAGTTATCTCATCGACAACTTTAATGAAACTTTGTGGTTTTTAATTATCTCCTAGTGGTTATAGGAGCAAAGCCCTCCTTTAAGGTGGCCTAATAGACAACCTGCGCACCCTACTATACTTAATATTTGAAAACAAAAATTTCAAGATGCTATAAAGAGAACCCATGATAATTGATCTATTTAACGATTAACGACTTAAGATTAACCCAAAATGCAAAAATGCCCTTGCACCGATCGAACCCAAAACCCTCAGAGAATGCCATTGTCTTTGAAATGTTTATAAAAGCAAATCAGAGTTCAAATCATCAGGTATGACATGCTCCAAAGCTGCCAAAAAATCTTTAAAAAATACTGATTTTCAGTTTAACATAGAAGTCATCAGATTCATACATCTGATTGTGATAAGCCAAAGTTTTTAGAATGTGGAATTCCAATAATATTACATCATATATCGTATCAGCGTCTTTCATCGGACGGGATCGCTAGAATTATACAAAAATTTGTATAACCAATCTACCAGATTAGATCCCGATACTTAAGGCATAAATTAGCTAAAAAAGACACAGAAAACATCTGCCAATTAGTTAGCATAATTACCTTATTTAAGTAGCAGAATTTGCTGTACAGCGATTCGATCGGGGAACTGCTTCAGTGTTTATTGAATAAAGAAGCTCTTCCTTTGTTCTGCAATCTTCAGTTTTACAATTCTCTTGGGAAGAGCTCTTACCCCTCAAAACTATCGTTTCCCAAATACGTAGCAATGATGTACTTTAAAAACGGAGGTAAAATAAAATATATTTCTTTAATAATAATTGCCTTATTTTGGGGACAAAAGTTAACAGATCAATTTTTATTTTTATTTTTAAGTAGTTTTGATCGGCAAAGAAATGGCTTGGAGAAGTTGGAGGAAGCGCATATCATGGTAAAGAGGATTGTCATGGAGAACATACGGGTGGGTATGATTTGGGTGCAGATTAAACCAACAAATTTTTGTTTAGTTGATTTGAAAGAGAGAATATTATATAAAAGTTGCAGTTGCAATTGCAATTTCCATGGAAATGAATTAAATTTATAGAAAAGTTATTTTTCTTCTGGAGTAAATTTATAGAAAAGTGTAATTGTGTTGGTTTTTTTTTGTTTTTTTACAAGTTTTTTCTTTAAAATTTTGGTTTTCAAGTTGAAAAAGAAATTATTTCATTTTTATCATCTTATTTGATTAGAGAATAGCATAAAGTGGTGCAAATTTCTATTCATATAAGGTGTGGATTCATTATAGAGAGGTTGGAGTTTATTCCATAGAGTTTGGAGGGCAAGTACACTTTAGTATGTATAGAAGTGTTGACGAGAAAAGTTATGCACTCTTAGAAATTTTCTAACTCTTGAATTATATGTTCCTCTTCCTAGTTCATTTTGCACTTGCAAATTTGACACCAATTAGATTCATCATTCAAATATCTAACCCAAATAGTATAAAATTAAAATATTATTTTGGAAAACTAAATTAATTCTAAGTAGTTGGTATGTGTCGACTCCCATGCAAAAACTTTTAATTTTATTTTAATTTTTTTTATGGAGGTCATCCATAAATTCATTTTTGCTACCCGATAGGGAGCACGAGCCTTCTTGGGTTGAACCTCTTCGGCTAAGAGCCAAGGACTAAGGGGTATCCACTCCGTCAAATTCGCCTAGGGCATGAACTCGGCCTCATCCCTTTTTCGATGTCGAGCCTTTGCACTCAGCAAGACTTGATCCCTGGTGGGCTCATTTAGAACCTTTCAAATTCACTAGTAGACCAAGGGCCCATTGACAAACTTTTAAATTTTGATTCTAGGATAAGTTTAGAAAAGCATCGACTAACATTTGCATTTGACATTCATCTTTTCCATCTAGCATCTATTAAATTTTTAAATTTAACAACATTCCAACATCTCAAATAACCCTATAATCTTATGGAGGGATCCATATATAGATTTAGCAACATTTCTAGACATTCATTTTTATACTCTCTTTAAACCCCTAGTTACATGCCAGATACTTTTCATCACATTCTGAATTCTAAGTATCATATTCCAATTTTCTAGATTTTATATCACCTCTTATTTAGGGCAATCCTTGCATTCATCACATATTGTCTACCATTATTTATATCAAGTTGTTGACTTGATATCCTAGAGGTTTGCCACAAGAAGAAGAGCCTCACTTGATAAGCTCCTCAAAAATGTGTTAACATCATCATTTTTTATGTACGTCTAGATATCCTGTCACATCTCTATCTATGGGTATAGGCAAATCTTAGTTAGTAGGTTTAGATCCATGGGTCAAAGTTCATTTCTACTTAGGATTCAAATATGTATGTTATTGATCTAATTTGTGTTATTTTTGCAATTCATAAATTTAATCTAGCTATATTCTAAAAATGACCCAATTTATATTTCATTATTCTACTTTCAACTTATTTAAGAATAAAGTGGTTCAAAAGTTGTGATTGAAATAGTTCATAATTATTTATCAACTACCAAAAGTAGTTAAGAATTTTCATTTCTATTAATTCCTAGTTTTCTAATTTCTAACATAACTCTAAGTGAGGTTAGTTAAATTATATTTCTTATATTCATAAAACCTATTTTTAGTAAAGTTTTTTGTGTTATTTCTTTACAATTTTGTGATCTCAACGTTTAGGCCCCTATAGATTTATTCTAAGGTTTTTACCTTCTTACTTTTTTTATTTTTCATATGTAGTATTGCATATTGTTTATCCTTCATTTTAGATTGGAGATACCAAGAAACAGGTACTTGGGTGAAGGAAAGGTCAAATCAAAAGGTAACTTAGTGCAAAGGGTCAAGGAGTTGGGGATTGGAGGGAAAGGCACATGCAAGTAAGACAAAGTCTAATACTCCAACAAAGGTAGGGGAAAAGATTGGGATTTAGGGAAAAGGGATGCCAAGAAAGAGAACTTTGACAACTGATAAGGAAAAGGTATAAAGATGGGGAATGGATGAAAGGCATGCCCGAATAGGAAATTTTGACATCCTAATGAAGTCAAAGGAAAAAGGTACACTTAGAAGGATAGACATACCAGGAAAGGAAACTTTGAAAGGGATGCTAGGAAGAGAATCTTTGGAACTCCAACAACTTGTCCATATTTTGTGCATAAACTTGAAATATCATGTGATATGAAACACATGGAGTTATATGTAGTGATTATCATAGGCACACTAAATATAGTTATGATATTTGTGGATATATGAAATTATGGATCACAAATATCAACAATGAAAAACTCACACTCTCACAACAACGCAATGAAATTCAAGATCTTTCTCAGAATATAGAATTTAGATAACAAGCAAAGTCATCATAGTTAAGATCTTGATTTGCTACATTGTTGATATGTTTGAATGCTTAAATACTTGAATGCTTCATAGTGCTACACTGATTTTGAAAACAAGAGTCTTAGGGGCTATAATGAAATGAAAGTTTCTTATTTATATGCTTCACCTGACATTTGATCAATGGTGGAGATTGATTTGCAAGATTAATGGATAGGAAAATTCAAGATAGCGTAAGACCCAAATTTTGAATTTTGAAGGAGGGAATTAAATAAATATTTAATTCAAATGATAGCTTAGAGAAATAAACAAATATTTATTTATTTATTTTAAAATAAATATTTATTTTAGAAGAAATATTTAATTTAAATAAATTATTTTAATTAATTTAAAAGAGGAGTGTTACCTAATTAAATATTTTTTGTAAATTACTATGCTGAGAGGCGTGACCTATAGTGGTAGCACGGAGCAGAATGTGAGCATGTTAACAAAAACAAAAAAACATATTAAATGTCGTCATGTATTAAATTAATAACAATGAAAAGATATAAGATAAATAAATAGTTGACAAATATAAATTAAAAGACACACGAATCAGTGCCAACCAAAAAGATTTATATAAATGGAGAGAGGAAGAAGCCAAGAAAAAATAATTATGGATTGACTGTAAAAGATAAGAAGGAGAAGGTGCAACAATTAAGAAGGAGAAGCTTCAGCCCAAAAATTTACGATTTTGATTCAGATGCAAATAAATATGTATTTGTGGGTCCAATGATAGAGATGGATGAAGGAAACATTATTGATCACACTACATCAATGGTGTCAAAACCACCAAATGTTCAAAGAGAGATGGAACTAATCCATGCATGGGTAAATAACCCTAGTCTAGTTCATGGATCATTAATTGATTGGCTAGGAATTGGAACATCTCCAATAAATGAGTACGTCACTGAAAGATTACTTGATATGAATTTTCCAACACTATTTCCAGATGGACGATGTGATTGGCTAGAACCACGAATAAGGAGTGTCCATCTACATGAATTTGTTAAGATTTATTTTGATATAGAGATCATAGATTTGGACAACACTCTTGATTTAGATATTATATGATGAATATGATTATGAGACATCGTGCACAAAACTCATTAGTCGTGTTTGTTAAAAAGAGCTTTCAAGACATGCCCATCACAATAAATGAGTTATGAGAGCATATGGAAAATATCCCTCTCACATCTAGCTGATTGTTTCATGAATTTTGGTACTACACTAAGGGGTACATGATCTTATTGGGCAAAATGTTGAGATGGATTAACTGACTTCTTGTATCAAATCAGAACACCAACTATTTTCTTTACTTTGAGTGCAACAAAAATGTATTGGTAAGTTTTGCATGCACTAATTCTAGGAACATAACCAACTAATCTACAAGAAGCAAAAAAGTGGCGATGAAAAAATATTATTGAATATCCACATATTTTGTGTAATATTCCCATTGTTCTACTCAGAAATTTCCCTATGTTTTTTAACCATGAGTGAATAAACCATGATTCCATCACATAGCAATAAATTTTGTATTCTAAAACAAAAATAACATGCACATGTTTGAAATAAATGCTATTCCAAACTTCCATTGTATTACATTATACTATCACAATCTTTCCAAACTTTTGATTCCATATTGAATAATCTCAATTTTAACTTTCATGTTTACAATCTTCCATATAAATGGATACAAGAATAAACACATAGCTCTTCTAAGCTTCTGGAAATAGAAATGCATATGGTCTAGGTAGTCCCCCTTCAAATATTGGCAACCAATTGATGAGGATAAGCATCTCCCAGTTGCTTTTCTTCCAACCTTGGACTTACTATGGTCCCCCACAAATCTACCTAACGGTAAGATGGCCCTATCCTTCAATGAAGAGATTAGTTTGGTAACCCCATAATACTAGCCTTTCCTGAGCTTGGTGTTGTGTCCTACAAACTAGAACTTTCCCATACAATGGCTACAACCTATGTGTATGATAATCCTGGACTAGCATGCATAACTGGATCACAGTGAATTGACAATGTAAATAGTGGCAACTTACACTACCTTGGCCAAAGAATTCAACACTCAGTTACTTCGAGTGAGAATCATCCTATTTACACACCTTCCTAGCTCAATTTGTAATGATCACACATATTCTATGCATAGGTTATCCCCTTCACTGGATTATCATAACCCCCGGAATAATCTATAATCTCTCACTAAGACATTTCAACTATAGTGACTCAAACTAATTCATAATCCAAACTTTCACAAACTCTTTCATAAATCAAACTTTAACTATATAATATTTTACTTAACATAGTTTGTACTGAACACCCAATCACTCATACCTACATATATAATATGCTAATATAACCCAATTATGGGATTTACAAACATATAAGCTTATCAAGCATCTTTCATATTTAAGAAGAATATAAATGCATTCATATAAAAGCATCTAAATTTCCTCTTTTCATTCAGTTCAAACAAATCATATAAATTCATGCAATCTTTTCAACTTAAAATATAATATAGAGTAGAAAACTAGCATGCATGTAATCAAATAGCTCCAATAGATAAATTTGGTTTCCTGGCACAACCTTCACCAAAAATAGTTTGTAATTCCTTCCCTTGACCAATTCTCACAATGAAACTCACTCTATCTTCACTAAACTCACTCTCAAAATCCTCACAAACTCTCAACTCAGAAATGCAGTAGAGTAACTCTCAAAAAAATCAAAAAATAAGAATGCAATTATGCGTCCCACAAGATGAAGAATGCTCTCCTATTTATACAAAAATTTGAGCACTCCAAGGCTACAAACAAGCTCTCAATATTTCCACTTCTCACACTCAAAGATTCGACTCAACTAGCAAGGTTCAAGATGTAAGATTAAAAATGGTGACTAAATGCATATGCTCAACCAGTCGTTGTATCCTTCTGACAACAAAGTTATTTACTCAGAAATGCAAGGTTAATGTTTCTATAGGTCGACCTTTCTTAGCCAACTTCATACTTGACTATTTCTCTTATTCACTTGCCTCATACGCTGGAAATGAAATACAAAATAGACTTCTAAAAGGTATGCACAATTCATACTTTTGCACCACATTATATCATGCACCCTATTTATTTGATTGTTTGGAAAAGACCAAGTCAAAGCTCTTTATATGTTTTTGATTAGGGGAAAAACTGGTTTTAATAGGACCTAAACCCATTACATAACGGTTTTGAAGGGACCCGCAACCCTATCTAAGAAGAACATGATGCATCAAAGATAAAACATTTACCATCAGTAGCCAATTAGCAACAACACTAAGAATACAACAAGACAACACAAGGTACACGAGGGAAAAGTAGGGGCCAAAAGCCCTTAACCAAATACAAACAAGTTTTACTTGGAACCTTAAACCCTCAATCAGGTTTTTCTAAGACCTAAAACCCAAAAGAAATCCATCATCACATTTTGTTAGGGACCTTAAACCCATTTCAATACCCTACAGGGCAGCATCCTTCACATAGAACCAGTCCACCCAAACAACCAACCCAACCTCTACCTCAATAAGAGGGGGCTCCCCTCTATAGGAGAGGATGAGAAGAAATCCACTTCCATCGGATGAGAAGGGACTTTAAAGCTCTTTATATGTTGATATTCACTCTTCTTTCATATTATTTCACTAAGTCTTTCCATGTTATTCTCATACTATGGTTTGCTTTATTTCCCATGCACTATAATCTAGTGTTGCCCATGGTTTACATTACTCAACATTTAAACACTTCATGCAATGTTATTATTTATGTTTTTCCATCAAATGATGCATAATTCCCTTTATTTTTGTGCTTTATACTATATGTATAAGTTGCGCTTTATACTATATGTATAAGCTACACTTTATACTATATGTATAAGCTACACTTTATACTATATGTATAAGCTACACTTTATACATAGTATATGTAGTGCTTTATATGTTATGTGCTTTATAAACATTTCAGCACTATTTGAAATCATTAGCATATATTATATATATAATATATATATGTGCATAACATAATATGTATATATATCTCAACTTATAAGTTTGCATTATTTGATACTTGAATACACATATACATACTCACATATTTTGCATAATAATACATGCATATATACATATATATGCGTATGTATATATATATTATATATATATGTATATATATAAATATACTCATATGGATATTCTCTTATCGTCAATACATACACGTATATATATGTATGTATATATATGTATATACATATATATATGTATCATGCTTTGATATTTAAACACATATATTCACAATTCCCCTTTGATCGACATATATACACAAATTTATATATATATATATATATGTCCCTTTTGTCCGATCAATATTCCTATGCATATGGGTAATCCATCCATGAGCATGTGTAGATATGTCTATCTATGTATACTCATGCACGTATTTACTCATGTGTATGAGTTTATCGTAAACAGGTACATATATACATATATATAAATTTTATGTATATATCTCATTGATTTAAATATAAACACATATGGAAAAACTCACACAAGGCAAGAGACTCAATCACATTATCAAAAACACTCATAGACAAGATCATAACATCTTCTAAACCATACTCAAACAAGGCTAAGGATAACTTACCATTTCCCAAACTATTGACTCAACTTAACTAAACTAGAGGTGAGTGTGTGAAAGCTTAGTTAGGTTCATTAAGGGTTAATTGACCAAGTTTTTCTCCTGAGTGATGCTTCCCCTCTCTTCCAAAGGATTGAATATATCCTTGCATCCAACTTAGCACATTGCAATAGTAGTTAGCTGAATCAATTACAACCATTTGCATCATGTATTTCATAAAAATAATCATTATATAACATCAAATTGAATCAAACATCCATTTATTATATTTCCAAGATACATAAAGCATAAACTTTACATTTAAGCATTTTCACATAACTAGATAAAAGTAAATAAATAATAACACAACAAGGTGTAACATATCCCTCCCTTTATGAATCATCATCCTCGATGATCTTAAGTATCAGACATAGACATAATCAATAAAACATAAATAAAACAATATTGTTTTTCAAGAACTCTCAAAAGCATGCAAGACATGAGGAAACTTCTATTTGATCTCTAGATAGTCTTCCCAAGTGGTAGAATCTTATGCATACTGATCCGATTAGACCTTGCATTACAGAACCTCTTTGTTATGCAATCGAAGCTTACACATTCTGAGCACTTTGAGAGGCTCGATTGTTACCACCCCTGGGTCCTATACCTATAAATCATTCCAATCAATGACAAGGTTATCACCCAGTATATACTTATTAAGGTAAGAGACATGAAAGCCATTGTGCATCCAAGCAAGAGCTGGTGGCAAGGCAATTCGATACGCAATAGGGTTGATCACTTCAAGAACCTCAAAAGGACCTACGTAGTGTGGAGCTAGTTTGGATGAATTTCCAAACTTGATAGAACTCTTGTGAGGTTTGACACTTAACAAAACCTTTTCTCCTACTGAGAAATTTCTAGGTACCCACTTGTTATCTACATAACTTTTTGCCTATCGTTAGCTTTTGCTAATCTTTTCTTAATAATTCCAACTTGCTCCTCCATTTTGGATAACATCTTTGGCCCTAGGCTTATCCTATCTTATTGGAGTTTGATATTTTTGACCATACAATGCTTCAAATAGAGCCATCTTGATTGTAGAATGATGAGAATTGTTATATGAAAACTCAACCAATGGTAGGTAATCTTCCCACTTTTATTTTTGATCCATGTAATATATACTTAGTAGGTCTTTAAGTGCCTAGTTAACCCTTTCAGTTTGACCATCCATTTTTGGATGATATGTTGAACTTATATTCAACTGGGTACAAAGTGAAGAAAACAAGGTTTGCTAAAACTTGGACGTCACACGAGCATCCCTATCTAAGACAATCTTCTCAAGAATCCCATGCAAACTAAACACTTCTTGAATAAATTTACGTGCTATAACAAGAGCTCCATCGGCTATATTTCCAAGAATAAAATGTGCTACCTTGGTAAGCTTATCTACTACCACAAGAATAGCATTGTTCTTTTCCCTAGACATAGGTAAACCTTGCCAAATTCCATGCTTATGACTTGTCACTTACTCTTGGGAACATTGTGAGGATACAAAATTCCTACAAGGTGGTGATGTTCTGCCTTCACACTTTGAAACTCTAAACATTTTGCTACAAACCTAGCAACATCCCTTTTCATTCCCTTCTAGAAATATAATGGCTTCACATCGGCCAACATCTTGGTTACACCAGGATGTCCAGAGTATGGTGCATTGTGAACTTATTTCCACACCAAGTTTCTTAATTCTTTAGAATCAGGCACATATATTCTTCCTTTAAACCTTAATAATCCACTAGGTTTAAAATGGGATCCTTCATACCTTGTGTCTTACGGATTATCCAAGAGTGCTTTCTTGAATTTCTCATAGTATTCATCACCCTTGTATTTCTGCAACACTCTGTCCTTGAATTCGGTTTGAATTGATACTATCGAAGTGATATGTCTCCTATGACTTAGAGCATTGACAACCCGATTCTCTTTTCCCTTGATGTGGGTAATGTTGAAGTTGTAATCAGTTATCAGCTCCAACCATCTCTTTTTTCATGCATTGAGGTTGGGTTGGGTGAACAAATACTTTAGACCATGATGATTAGTCTTTAGTTCAAAATTTTTACCCATCAAATAGTGTCTCCACATCTGCAATGTGTGGACTACTATTACTAACTCTAAATCATGTGATGCATAATTTTGCTCATAGGGCTTTAGCTTCCTTGATTCATAAGCTATGACTTGCCCATATTGCATTAAGAATCCACCTAAACCTTCACCTGATGCATCTGTGATGACAGTAAAGTCGCCATCTAGATTTGGTACCTTCAAGATCAGTGTCATAGTCAACATCTCCTTGAGTAGGTTAAATGTTGCTTAGCATTTCTTATACCACTCAAACTTCTTCCCTTTCCTCTACAATGAAGTAATAGGAAAATCTATCTTGGAAAGTTTACAACAAACTTCTAATAGTAACCTGCCAAACCCATAAAACTTCTAACCTCAAGTACATTCTTTGGCACTAGCCACTCAAGTACCACTTTTATTTTAGTTGGATCCACTACAATTTCATTACCTGTAATTACATGACCCATATACTGAACTTCCTTCTAGAATAAGGTTGAGATTTTCTCATATAGCTTATACTCTCTTAACCATTGAAGAACAATCTCTAAATGTCTGCAATGCTCTTCTTCATTCTTAGAATAGATTAAGATATCATCTAGGAAAACCAATACAAAACTATCCAATTAGTCCCTAAATACATTGCTCATCAAGTTCATGAATTTCGCAAGTGCATTCATAAGTCCAAAATTAGGACCATGAACTCATAATGACTATATCTAGTCCTAAAAGCAGTTTTGAGACTGTCTTCATCCTTGATCATTAGTTGATGGTAACCTAGTCATAGATCAATCTTCAAAAACACTACTGCTCCTTGCATCTAATCAGAAGGATCATCAATGCATGACAACAGGTACTTACACTTTATTGTAGCTTTGTTAAGCATATGATAATCAATACACAAGCGTAGTGTACCATCTTTCTTCTTTAGAAAGATCACTAGCGCTCCCCAAGGCGAAATATTAGGTTTTATTAACCCTTTGGTCAACAACTCCTCCAACCGTGCTTTAAACTCAATTAGTTCCATTTTGGTTATCCTATAAGGTTCTTTGGATATAAGTTTCATCCCTAGTACTAGGTCAATGGTGAAATCAACCACTCACTTGGGAGGCATTCTAGTTAGTTCTTCTGAGAAGACATTCGCAAATTTCCAAAGGATAGGATATTTTTCTATATCTATTTCTCTAGATTCCACTACTTCTCCTTCTTTGACATCTAGGGAGTCTTATGGTCCATAATAAACAACATCATCTTGAGAAATTAATTCTTTGCATTCCTCAAGTTTTTCCATTTTAACTACAAAGATTTGACATCCTTTCTTCTTTGCCATGTGCATCTGCATAGCTGATATTTGACACAATTTCATTTCCCTAGGTGTTCCTTCCAATGACACTTGATTACCTAGGTCTTCTAATCATTCTACAGTTTTAGCATTGCAATCCACTTTAGCCCTATACTTCCATAGTCAATTCATCCCTAAGATGACACCATAAGATCCTAAGGGGGCTACATACAATTTTACCTTTGTAGAGAAATTTGGAAGGTCTACCCTTGCTTCAAAAAGACATTGCCTCATCTTTGTTCTTGTCTAGTTTGCATACTCAACAACTCGTGACTTTTCCATAAAACCAACCTTTCTAGAAAATTGACTAGCCAACTGATGAGGAGAAGCATCACTCAAGCACTTTTCTGCCAACCTCAGACTTACTGCGGTGCCTACACATCTACCTAATGGTAAGATGGCCCTACCCTTCGACGAAGAGATTGTTTTGGTAACCCCATAATACTAGCCTTTCTTCAGGTTGGTGTTGTGTCTTACAAACTACAACTTTCCCATACAGTGGATACAACCTACATATATCACAATCCTAGACTAGCATGCATAACTGGATCATAGTGAATTGATAGTGTAAACAATGGCAACTTACACTACTTTGGCCAAAGAATTCAACACTTAGTTACTTCGAGTGAGAGTCATCCTATTCACACACCTTCCTAGATTGATTTGTAATGACCACACATATTCTATGCACAAGTTATCCCCTTCACTAGATTATCCTAACCCCAGGAATAACCTATAATCTCTTACTAAGACATTTCAACTCCAATAATTCAAACTAATTCATAATCCAAACTTTCACAAACTCTTTCATAAATCAAACTTTAACTATATAAGCTTTTACTTAAAATAGTTTGTATTAAACATTTAATCACTCATACTTACATATATAATATGTTAATATAACCCAATTATGGGATTTACAAACATCTAAGCTTATCAAGCATCTTTCGTACTTAAGAAGAATATAAACACATTCATATAAAAACATTTAAATTTCCTCTTTCCATTCAGTTCAAAAAAATAATAATATAAATTCATACAATCTTTTCAACTTAAAATATAAAACGGAGTAGAAAGATAACATACCTCTAATCAGATAGCTCCAATAGATAAATCTAGTTTCCTAGCACAACCTTCACCAAAAATAGTTTGTAATTCCTTCCCTTGACCAATTCTCACAATGCAACTCACTCTATCCTCACTAAAATCACTCTTAAAATCCTCACAAACTCTCAACTCAAAAATGTAGCAGAGTAACTCTTAGAAAATTTAGGAAATAAGAATATAATTATGCATCCCACAAGATGAAGAATTCTCTCCTATTTATACGAAAACTTGAGCACTCCAAGGCTACAAACAAGCTCTTAATCTTTCCACTTCTCGCACTCAAAGGTTCAACTCAGCTAGCAAGGTTCAAGGTGGTAGATAAAAAATGGTGACTAAATGCATGTGCTCAGCCAGTCATTGTATCCTTATGACAACAAAGTGATTTACTCAAAAATTCAAGGTTAATGTTTCTACAGGTCGACCTTTCTCAGCCAACTTCATACTTGATTATTTCTCTTATTCCACTTACCTCATATGCTGGAAATAAAATACAAAACAAACTTCTAAGAAGTATGCACAATTCATACTTTGGTGCCACACATTATATCATGCACCCTATTGATTTGGTTGTTATTTGGAAAAGACCAAGTCAAAGCTCTTTATACGTTGATATTCACTCTTCTTTCATATTATTTAACTAGGTATTTCCATGTTATTCTCATACTATGGTTTGTTTTATTTCCCACGTGCCATATTCTAGCGTTTCCCATGGTTTACATTACTCAGCATTTAAACACTTCATGCAATGTTATTGTTTATGCATTGTCATCAAATGATGTGCAATTCCCTTTATTTCTACGCTTTATACTATGTGTATAAGTTGCGCTTTATACATAGTATATGTTGTGCTTTATATGTTATGCCCTTAATAAATATTTCAACGCTATTTGAAATCATGAACATATATTTAATATATATATAATATACATAACATAATGTGTATATATGTATATATATTATATACATAACATAATATGTACATACATGTATATATATCAACTTATAAGTTTGCATTATTCGATACTCAAATACAAATATACATACTCACATATTTTGAATAATAACACATGCATATATTTTTTTTTATCAGTAATGACAGGGAGTCCCTACAATTTTATTGAATCTCAAAAAATCATTACATTCCCCTTTAACATCCTCAACAAAACTTAGCCCATACAACCTCCAATCCTAAATCAATATTACCCATTACACACCCCTCCTAACACAAGATATTCAAAAAGGTTTCAATCAATACATAAATCTGCAACATAACTTTTCACTTCTTTTTCCCTTTGTCGTGAGAACACAAATGCATACTGAAGGAAACATCCCTCTGCTTCTTCTTCTTTTGCACCTTATGCTAGACCTCTTCCTGATCATCAGTCCAAGTATGCTCCCTATAGCCTCCTCCCAAGCACTCTCTCCATCAAAAGAGGCCATGTTCAAACATTCAGATCAACAACCCACCTCATCTTTTGAGGCTCTATTTTTCTCTACATTCTCCCTAGCCATTACCTGTGGGAATCCTTTGCTATTGGCTGCAATACTTGTATTCATCATTTCACTTCCTCCCAAGCCCTCCTTCTCCACCGAATAGTGTTGAGGGGTGACTTATTTTCACCATGTTGCCTAGTTAACCCTCTTATGCTTGGGATACTGCTCAACAACATGTCCAATGTTGAAGCATCTATGACAACGAAATGGCAAGCCTTCATAGTCGATCATCTATTTCCACTCTCCACCTGAAACTTTCAAGTTTACATCTGTAGGGAGGGCTTTTGATAGGTCCATTTCTACAAATATTTGTGCATAAGTAGTATTAAGAAAATTTAAAGAACCCTCATCAACCCCCAAAAATTTCCCTAGCGAGTTTCCAATTGCTTCAAAGGATGATTCAAACTAGAAGTGTAAAGGGAGATTTGGTAGCCTTACCCAAAGTGGAGCTAACTCGAAAGATTATGTAGTTGGATTGAAGGTCAGGTGCCACAGCTTCAACATTAGCAAATGTTTGTCTTCCCAAATCCAATTGTAATCACAAAGAACCCTATTTTTGTCCTCCACACTCTCAAACACCACCACAAAAAACCCCCTTGCATTGGGGTAAATTTTCTCTTCACCATCTAAAATGTGGCGCCAGGTATTAGTAATCCAATGATACAAATCAACAAGACTTGGCCAAAACCCCCCAAAATCTCCCAATCAGCCCCAGTTCTACAAAATAATTAGCATTCTTAGAGATTTCATTAGCTATTTCCCCATCTAATGTAACTAAAGGGGATAAAACCACACAATGCACTAGTCTACAAACATTTTCTTCACTCAAAGCTCTTCTACTTGCCCCACTCCTGGCAAGATCCCCTTCCATCCCTCGAGCCTCCCTTGGACCAGGAAAACAACTTGACGATGCTCCCTGTGAATGGAAAATACCATGACTAAAAGCTCCATGCTACCTTCCCACAACAAAATCACATCCTCGCATTAGGTTTCTTTTCATAACTGTTGCATAAGGAAATGTTTCATGATCTGCAGGACAGGAAGACCTAGCAAAATCTCGCGCCTCCCTTCCTCCCAAAACCCTAGTGGCAACAAACGGGGGTGTACGCAGCAACATCTCTTCTCTTGTGATAAGATACTAACACATGCATATATATACACATATATATGTATGTATATATCAATATACTCATATGGATGTTCCCTTATTGTCAATACATACACGTATATTAATATATATTTATATACTATATATATCATGCTTTGATATTTAAACACCTATATTCACAATTCCCATCGATCAAAAAATATACACGAAGTGTATATATATATGTGTGTCCCTTTTGTCTGATCGATATTCCCATGCATATGGGTAATCCATCCATGAGCATGCATAGATATGTCTATCTATGTATACTCATGCACATATTTACTCATGTGTATGATTTTATTGTAGACACGTACATATATACATATGTACATTTTATGTATATCTCATTGGTTTAAATATAAATACATAAGGAAAAAATCACTCAAGGTGAATGACTCAATCACATAATCAAAATATTCACAGATAAGATCATAACATCTTCTAAACCATACTCAAACAAGGCTAAGGATAACTTACCATTTCCCAAACTATTAACTCGACTTCACTAAACTAGAGGTGAGTGTGTGAAAGCTCAATTAAGTTAATTAAGGGTTACCAAACCAAGTTCTTCTCTTGAGTGATACTTCCCCTCTCTTCTAGAGGATTGAATTTATCCCTGCATCCAACTTAGTAACTTGCAGTAGTAGTTAGTTGAATCAATTACAACCATTTGCATCATATATTTCATAAACATAATCATTATATAACATCAAATTGAATCAAAAATTCATTTATTATATTTCCAAGATACATAAAGCATAAACACATACATTTAAGCATTTTCACATAACTAGGTAAAAGTAAATAAGTAATAGCACAACAGGTTGTAACATTGTGGCATATTATATGCACCTACAATATAAGTTGTTTTGAAAGGAAATAATGCATAAGGGAATGAAAGTAAAAGTTTATTGGCCAAGATATGAATGCAAGCATAGAGGATCCCCACATGTGCATGGATTTATATGGTTAGAGGGAGCACCAAATATGGACAACCTGAATTGGGGAAATGATCATGAAAGAAAAAATGCACAAAAATATTTTGATTCTATTATTCATGCATGGAATCCATGTGGAGATCCACATCAACAAAACATACATGTATGATTTTAATTCTCAATTATATATATATTTCAAAATATATTATACTTAAAAGTATTGTATGTTAACTAATAAAATATGTTTCATTATCAATGATAGGTCCTACAAAACTTTACATAACATCGATGCCTTCAAAATACACAACAATTGAGCCAGATAGACTTGGAATGTGACTATGAAGAGTTACTCAATTGTTTTGAATGCCATACAATATGTAAAGAAGGTGCTTGTCTTCATAAAAAAAGAGGAAGTATGTTTTGTAGGTAAGTTGTTCATATATTCGAATATTTTGTATCAAGTAACAATTATTATTTTTATATAAACTAACAAATGACCTTTTGTTTTTAGGTACAATGTGCCATGGCCATTGCATCTAGATGGATCAAAATTCTTTGAAGAACCAATAACATGAGATAAAATATAGGAACCTGCAAGAAATGATGATTAAGTGAATACACATAATCATAACATTCTTTAGTTATGGAGATAAAATGTAGATTGACAACAGGTTCTTTCAAAACATGTTGTAATCAATTATATTGCAAAGTATGCAAAAAAAGTTGAAAAGAGTTCAAAAACGTATCATTAAATGTTAATACGACTTGCAAATATTGAAAACCCGGATGAAGCAATATCAAGATCATACATAAGACTTCTAACAGACACCCTCATGCCACATGTTATTGGAGTTGTCATTGGTAGAAAGTAGTAGAGTATTTGTCACATTAAATGTTTCAAGAGAGGTGTTCAAGCCAGTGATAAAAATGAAGAAAATGATGATGAAAGTCACCTAAAACATTTTGTTGAAGGATATTTGGATAGACCATATGCAATGGAAAGTGTTACACTTATAGATGCGGCTAGACCTTGGACTTATAATCCCAAGCGGAGAAGAGATAACAAATGGGAAGCAAGGACTATGGTATCTATTGTGAGAGTGTTTCCAGTATTTACCACCATACCTACACATCAATTGGAAAGTGGGTTTTTTTTTGGTTAGAATTATTGTTGTACAACCCATTTCATAATATACAAAGAGATATTGGACTTGATAAGGCTACAATTATATTAAATTGGAAGTCACTCAATTATAATCCATGGCATTTGGAATGATCGAATATTAGAGATGAGACTAAAAATTAAATAATGATTCTAAAGATGAGGATGTTATACCTAATGTTCATAATACAATTGAACATGAGTGGGAGATCATCTAAAGACTACATCATGGACAAATAATGGATGCAACAGAGATATAAATGTTGGGTAGAAGATATGTTGATAGACAAACTCTATGGAATACTGAATATCAAGGAGAAGATTACACAAATAAAGCAGTAAAGTTTATCAACACATGAAATATAATGGATTATTGTTACCAGATGATATGATGTCAAATATTTCATAGGGAACCTTAGGTACTAAGAAAAAAAAGCACTTGATATTATTATGTTACATTATTATCACGTTGAAAACATCATGCCACTATGCATAATAATCCAAGGAATAGTTGTAATAGGTAAATAATATCTAATTCATGCAATTCATCAAGCTCTTTAGGATGCATCAACACCACAACATTCTCCCTATTATTACTAGCACCAATTGGAGTTGTAGCTTTTAACATTGGTACATTGACAATTCATTTGAAACACTAAGAATTCCACTTACAGATTTTGTTGAATTAGAAGGCACAAGGTTCACAACTTTCCAAGAACTACGACATGTAAAAAACATAATGATTGATGAAATGAGTTTTATCAAGGATAAAAATTGCTTACAAATATTGATTCAAGACTACACCAAGCTTTTCCAAAAAAATCAAACTTGAGTTTTGGAGGAAGATCAATCATTTTGGTTGGAGATTTGGGACAACTAACTCCTATTAGTGTCATACCACCTTATGATAGTAATGTACATGCAAAATTGTTATGGGAAGAGTTTAAGATAGTTGTTACTTTGGATAAGGTATTTAGACAAGAAGGTGAAGGTGATGATCAACAAAGGTTTCACCAACTACTCACAAATATTAGAGATGCACATCCAACAATCAATGACTGGAAATTATTGATGACAAGAATAGATGTTTCATTACATCAAACAGTTCAAGAAGAGTTCGATAAAAATATGCATCTATTTGCAACAAATGATAATGTAAATAACCATAATAGGAAAAAATGCATTTATTAAGAAGACCAGTATCCCGTAGCATTGTAACTAAAGAAGGTAGTACTAATCTAGGAGGAGGTCAAAACGATGAATTAGATGTTGAATTATTAATTGTGAAGGATGCAAGTCATGTTAACTTCTAATCTATGGATAGAAGCAGGCATTGTAAATGGAGCTTTAGGATACATTTGAAATATCATGTACAAACTTGGAAGTGCCCCACCAGATCCACCAACATATGTTATGCTTCAATTTGATAATTATTTAGGAATGCCATTTGAAGATGCATCTCCAAATATAGTTCCAATTACGCCAGTACATAGGGGGTACACACGTCAATTGCCATTACAATTATTTTGGGCACTAACAATCCACAAATCACAAGGATTGACTCTTTCAAAGGCAACAATTGATATAAGACTGAGAGAAAGAGAAAGATTAACTTTTGTTGCTATTTCACACATTAAATCCTTGGACAAACTCAAAATTTCACCACTATTCAGTATGAAAAATTGAAAACAGGGAAGCACCTAAACAAAAGGAGAGTTGAGGAAGAACGACTCAAGTCTTTGGAAGCACAATAAGTTTATGTAATGTTTACATTATTAGATATCATTCTTCTATTAAACCCTAATTACATAGCATGGAGATTATATTTTTGGTTTAATACGAAATGTTTCATTCAATATTACAAAGTATAACAATAGTTTATTCAAACACAAAAAAATACTATAGTGATATTTTACATACCACACTGTGGATGCTACTAGCATAGATATCTTAATTACATCTATCTAAAAGATGTTGAGAGATATCAATCTCGAGGTGCCTATCTATTCTCAAAAAAATAAATATATAGGTGCCTCAAGACCGATATCTCTTGGCGTCTTTTAGATAGATGCAATTAAGATATCTATGCTAGTTTAATTACAAAGGAAAAGATTTAATTTAAATAATTTTTTTTTAATTTATTATTAAAAGAGGAGTGATAGTTGATTAAATAATTTTTGAAAATTATTTAATTATAAAGGACCAAAGATAAATTTTAATTCTAATTTTCATTAATGTTGGAGGGAAAATGATAAGAGATGAATTAACTAAACAATTAAAAATTATTCAATTAATATAGATATGATAAAAAGATTAAGATAATTAAAAATATATATTTAATTATTATGGATGAAAAAAGAAAAATGTTAGCTTAATTAAATAATTAATAATTATTTAATTAATATAGATAGAATAAATGATAAGGATAATTTTGAAATGATAAGATGAAAATGCATTAACCATTTTTAGGTGTCTAAAATTTGCCCATCTTTAAGACAATGCATTTTCAAGTGTTGTTTCAAAGAAAAAGATTGATGATGTGTCCCAATGTGCCCTAGTGGTGTCGAACATAGGTTGTCATTGATGTCAAAGGTTGTTGACAATTGTTATCAAAGGGTGTCAAGGTTGTTATATATGAAAGTTGTTAAAGATGAAAGAGATTGTAGGAGTACTAGAATTGTCATTTGACTTAAAGTTCTAGAAACATGTTATTTATCAGTGTGTAGACTGTCTAATCAATCATATCCTACATCAAGTAACATACATTAGGTTTTATTGAATCATGGCTTCCTTCAAATTGTTGGTGTGTTTATTATACCATGCAATGTATGCAGTCAATACGAGTGTGGTGGTCCGAAAGTCTTGTTGATGGTCAAAAGTAACACAACAACATTAAACATAATATTTCTACTCTATTTCTCTTGAAAAAGACAAATGATCTAAAACCACCTATCTTCCAAGGTCTCTGTAGTTGGTTCTCAACTATGCTATTATTATTCAATGGTCCATGCAACTGTAATATTCAAGGGGCATTCTAGTAAACAAGTACAAACTGGGTAGTGCAACGTAATTTAACATTGGGGGTTTAAATAAATAGCAAAAATATATATCAACGCGTAGGACAACAAAGCATGAACACATACTTCTCTTGATTCAGACATGCAATTCTAATAATGAGAATTTTCCTAATTCACTAAAACCGTAGAACGACACAATTAATGAAATAATCCTTACCATTGCATTCATTCATAGCGTAGATTTAAAACATATAACTATTCAATAACATTTTTTTTAGAACTATTTAAATAAAACAATCGCATGAGATCATTACTAAAATTAACAAATCAACAAATACTAAGAAATATTATCCACGGATAATGCAATAAAAATGGTTTTCAAATTCAGAGTCCTCTATTAATTTTCATCAAATAAGAAACACTTATGCACAACAAGATTCACTGGCATACAAATAACCATAGTTCATTAACACCATTGTTAAACTAATAAACTTTTGAAGTAAGACTAATTGCATTAAAACTATGAAATGTTTGAGTATCTTGCATAAAAAATGTAAACTATAAAAATGTATTTAATCTCTCTTTAGGCATCTAGTCTGACTTCAATCAGCTGACCTTTACAATGAGGAGAGAATTTTTAATTATAGACAAAATTAGCATCAATTCTTCCTATCAAAAATCATGATCCATAATATGGGGCACATATCCACAATCATAGGGATACCCAATTAACTCCAAGTATTTGCCTCTATTGAAACTGTAGATGTTGCAAGGTGCACCACATACTTCCTCAATCCAAAATCTGACTTTGAGTTCTGATTTTGTCTTATGTTGATCAACGAGCCCAACTATTGACTCACCAAAAACTGATCTGTAGTAGTCTAGCTACTCAAAAATTGACATGGAAATATTGTTGTCCCAAAAAGGCGCCAGACCTACTTATCCTCCTCATGAAGAACCCTGTGATACTCATCATAATTGGAGAAAATTTATTTTAACATATCATCATTAGGTCCATCGACCTAGTCAGCTTTGAAATTTGACTCCTCAAGCCTCTTTTTCACTGCAACAACTACTCCCCTTAACTAGCCAACGTCTGTGATTTCCCACCACATGTCACATCTAATATCCAAAAACCTATCTATAAGAGTTAATTCAGCAATATCTCCTTCTTTCATTAATTTATCAAGTCTCACTTCCCAAGTATCTTTAATTTCTCCCAATGATTCGAGTCTTTGATTTGGGGGTGAAACCTTATCAATGAGTTTGGCAACAATATTTTCAAATATACTTGCATTTTCCCATATCTCATGAATACCTTTAAGCATATCTATCCTTTGTTCAACGAGATTATGTGTTTTGAAATCAGACACTTAATAGACTTTGAAATATATTTGGAGCTCTCATCACCCAAAATCTGTAACTGACCAACTCTTCATCAGAATTTTTATCATTCACTTTGAGCTATCCCAAGTACTGCTTGAGCTTCTCTTCTTCTTCCCACCATGTCCTTATAGATTCTTCTATTGTCTTAACCAAGGCCAAGCTTGCACGATAATGTTTAAAACCTTCATCTAAATGCTTATCTATGTCAAACTTGAAAACATTAAACTAATTATCAAACCATGTGGCCTTCTTCTTCATTTAATTCAATCCATCTACCTCCTTACAGATCATAAAAATAGGGATCTTCGATGGTGTGGGTTGTTCAAGAGTGGATGAAATTAACTCCTTCAGAAAATGTTTCATCTTTCCCACTTGAGCCTTAAGCTCATCTTTAGCTTGCTTATCTTTGATTAGCCTTGACTTGGTGGTAGTGGCAACAATATCAATTAGGTTTATTTGTTGATTCCTCTTATGTTTCCCTAGATTAATAGTGCTTATCTGATAACCCTCGGCCTATAGTTCTCTATCATCTTTATTAGCAATAGGAGTAGAAATTCCTACTATCAAATCCCCTTCATCAGTCAACTTTGTGGAATGTACTGCTCGAGGCTTATTCCTTGGCTTCTCCTTATCAATCTCCTCAATCATCTCATCCCATGTGACTGGTTGAGCTTGCACTTGCTTCCTCTTTTCTAAATTCAGCTTTATCCAAGTGGGAACAATAGGCTGAGGATTCACTTATTAATAAAATTCTTGTTTCCTTCCACATACTTTGCCCAGATTTTAAGTGCACCATCCTCAGTCATAATCTTAAGATTGGGATAAGGAGGAGGGTCAAAAACATGTATGATCATTTCTGAGGTCAAATCAATTATTACATTACCCTGTGTATCAATGCATTGCCTTTGAATAGGGTTGTATGTTTGTGCAACAATTATAATGAACTCAGGACACTACACAACAATAGAGAAACTAGCTACATGGGCTAGCCCAGACTCTACAATCCTCTTTTCCCTTGGGGCAACATCTTCTGAAAAGGTATTTGTGTGAAACTGCTCCAAATCAAGATGCCCCATTAGTGTATCAGCAATGTTCATGATCTTAGACCCAAACTTAGATGGCACTAGGTTTCCTTGGAATTTGTACTTCATTGTGAAAGGCACTTGTTCTGGTTTTAACTTCTTTGGCCTTGTTCCCTTTGATGTTCCCTTAGTGGGCACTTCCTCTTCTAAGTCAGATATTTGTTGATCATCCTACACTACTGAAAATTATTAGGTCAAGAAATAACATATAAAGGTGAATTTAGCAAAAGCATTCAAATTATATCAGTATTTATCAAGATAGACCCCATTCAGTAAGTTAGTTCAACATATTTTGGTTTCAAGTTTGGGACTTTTGATCATTTTAAACACAAAACTAAACTTTATCAGGAATTGGGTTCAGGTCGTGACTTGACACCTATACCTTTTGCTAATGACCAATTTTAGTGCAATTCCATGTTCCGATCTCCCAGTCTTCTATCAGGATCAGGTCTTCGCTAAGGAGCAACATTTTAACCAACTAAGTGTATGAATGGGTTCTGTTGAGATATGATCCTGATGTTAAATCAAAAGTTAGGATCAAGTTATAACTTAGAACCAAACCCGCAATGATAGTTAAGTGTATGTAGCTTCCCGAGTTCCGATCTAGATGTGATATCGGGAATCAGGACCGAGACATCGTCATGGACTAGACCTCAAATATGCAAAGTGAAGATGGGTCAGACCCAAGTTCTAATCTCGATGTGATATCGGGGATCAAGATCGAGGTGTTGCTAGGTCATGATACATAATGATGTGGATGAGGTTTGATGTTATGCCGACTTTCAATCTTGATGGTGAATCAGAGATTAGGCACGAGATAAAAAAGCAATATTTTAGCAAAATCCTTGATCTTTTCACAGTGATGGTCCAATACTTGATCTCGATAGAACATCGGGAGTCAGGTTTGGATTAGGTGAAATAACCTAGACTCTATAGCAGTAACACTAAGTGAAGCTTCGATTCTCAACTCTGAAATACATGCGAGAATCGAGAATCGCATAGTAACAACAACGAAGGAAAAATTACATATAACAACATCTCCAAATGGTGCCTTCAGGATCAGATTGTGGTCAAGAACATGACTTTTGATCTAAAATAGTCAAAATTTCAAACTCATCAATTTAAACATGATTTCGACTCTTCAAGATGGCAAAACCCTAGAAATCTAGGGCACAGTGGGATGGACAATCTCATTGACAAAAAAAAAAAGCAAAGCAAAAAAAAAGTGCCCAATGAACCAAAAAGGTTTGAGAACAACGAAAACCAAAATGGACAAACCAGTGGCAAGTGAAGAAAGAAAATGAAACACCAAAATGTGAAGCAAGGGCAACAAACACCAATGAAATGAAGAAAAATGAAGAAAACACAAAGCAAAACGTCCCCTACCTGCAAAGACACCTAAGAATTCTGACAACACGATGAAATTTAAGCACCTTCCCAAAGCCTAGCTCGTAGAATCGCTCAAGTTCTCCTCTTCAAACTATACAATCCAGAATAAACAGAGATTGAGGAGAGACGTAATAAAAACCCGTTCATGCGTGTGAAAAATTAGGAATTAATTCCATTTGGTCAGGCCTCGGAATCGGGGCGAACATCATAAATGTGGGTAACAAGAATGTAGGTAAGCGGGGGTCGATATCGGGACACGAATAGACACCGAACTTTTAATCAATGCAAAGTTGCAATGAAGGTCTGAGTTCCGATCCTGAAAAACAAACAAGGCAAAGTGGGAATCAAGATCGGGTCAAGAGATGAAACAAGAACTTTGAGAAGTTTTGGTGCAATTCATGGTTTGATGTCTGATCCTGAAAAACACAAAGAGAGTCAGAAGTCTAGATCAGAGTGGAAACAAGAACAAGAACTTTGAAATTTTTTGGTTTTGATACATCGACACAAACAAAACACACAAGGGTGGAAAAATAGAAGTTGAGATCGGAACTTCATCAGGAACTTACGTCTTGAAGAGTGTAAGGTAGTGGTTCCAATCTAAAACCTAACTCTGAAAGACAAAGAAAAAGATAAGGCAATGCACAAGGATCGAGATCGATGCCTAAACAAGAACTTGAACTTTTCAAAGTAACAAGTGTCAGTGTCGGTCTAAAACCTAAACCTGAAAAAGAAAGGAAAATAAGACTTAGGAGAAAAAAAACAACAATTCCTAAGACTCGAATAGGAACAACAAGGACAAAACAAACAAAAGGGGGACCCATTTTGACCAAAACAAAATGGGTTGGTTATGCAAGGCATAACAATTGGCGACTCGGCTGAGAAAATGGTTTACCCATTTTCAAGATACTGAAGAATTCAGTCATCTCGAGCCTTTGGTTTATGAATGTTTTAACTCAAGTATGATTAGTTACAACAAACAAGGTTGAGCTGGAATCTCAAATGTAAATCAACAATAACAAATTTGAATATGAGTGTGTGCATGTATGGTGCATCATTTCCCTAAAGACCCTACCTATCCATAAATGATTGTATTTAAAATTCAAGCTACATGAGTTGAGCCATCTTAACTGTCGTGCAATGATATCCTAGGCATTGCTCCACTACCAGCCAAGTGTCTATAGCCACAATGGAGATACCGCTAGTTCTCTCAAAGAATTTCTCTACTGCCAACCAGGCATCCATAGCCCCTATAGAGATACTTGAATTACCCTTATCATACTGTTTTCCATCATATATGCTTCTCTTTTTCTTTTGAATAGGCTTTACTTGGATGAATTATTTTCTTATCTTTTCTTAATACCCATATGTGATAACCTAAAATTCAGTTTGAGAACTACGGTGGACCTCATGACAGTGTTAAGGACTCGAATTTTTCACCTAAATCATGAATACAATCACCCTAAGACAAATAGAACCTTATGAAAACATATGTTTTTATCTATTAAGTGATATATTCAGCTATGGTTTATGAGATCTTTTACAATATACCTGTTTTTTCTTAACCTTTCAAACTGTTATTAAAATGGACATAAAACATAAATTTCAAAATAAAAGATTTCAACAAATATGTACCTGAAAATACCTAAACCAATTTCTCTATCCCAATACCACTAGTATACTTTGAATAACTACCCCTTCACTCTGAAATGGATAAAATGAAGGTCCCCATAAACAAAACAAACATGAAAAACAAAAAGAAAAGAGACAAAAAAAGACAACAATCAAACAAGAACAAAAGAAACGAAAACAGACAAACAAACAAACAAGAAACAAGACTAATTACATATATACATTCAGTCAGATGATTAGACCTTCATGGGCTGAAATAATGTTTGGGAAATTTCCCATTGACAGGAAATGGGACAGGTTCTCCAGTTAAAGTGCTTAACCGAAAGGCATTCTCGCCAAGGATTTTAGCGATCTGATATGGACCTAACCAAAGTCAGTCAAATTTTTGGTGATCACCCTTTCTCTCTCTGGCTTTGTCCCATATCAACATGAGGTTTGATATTCTGAAGGCTTTATTTTTGTCTCTTTAGTCGAACCAACGTTTGAAAACAACTTGATGCTTAGAAAAGTGTTGCAAAGCAACATCTCTTTATTCTTCCAGGTTGAGTAAACTAGTTAATCGAACCTCTATCCTATCATCATTAGAGTAAAAATCTTGCATGAACCTGAGAACAGGTATTTGTAGATGAATAGGAAAGATTGGGTCTTGGAGATATACTAACTTAAATGGGGAGTTTCCTAAGGTGGATTTGATTCTAGTTCTATCTTCCCATAAGGTGAATCTCAGATGTGTGTGCCAGTCCCTAGGATTACTTTCTAGTAACTTCTTAATTACCTCCAATAATTTTTTATTAGTAGATTTTACTACTCCATTCCCCCATGGAGAGTAATTAGAATATTTCAAAACACTTTTATGTTCATACGGCCACTGAATAAATTTTGTAGAAGAAAAGGCAGGGTTGTTATCATATACCAGGGCAAACGATACTCCAAACCTAGTAACGACACATTCATTAAGGAACTTGATGACGACTTCAGTGGTACTATTCTTACAAGGTTGAGCTTTAGTCCAGCATGTACAATAATCCATTGCAATCAAAATGAACTTGTGACCTATAGAAGAATTAGGATTAATGAACCTGATAAAATCTAATGCCCATTGGGCAAACAGTCTTACCTCGTATACTGGTTGTAGAGGCATCGCTTGATTGCACTCTCTGTATGCGAAAGTATAACATGTTGGTGAG
This sequence comes from Sequoiadendron giganteum, assembly GCA_007115665.2. Taxonomy (NCBI): domain Eukaryota; kingdom Viridiplantae; phylum Streptophyta; class Pinopsida; order Cupressales; family Cupressaceae; genus Sequoiadendron; species Sequoiadendron giganteum. The sequence continues at coordinate 185,097,522 of CM021110.1, read as the reverse complement.
CATCTCAGAACACATGGGGCCAATAATACCTTGATCTCATAATTTGATGTGCCATGGTGTTTGTTGAATCGCGTCCAATACCATGTCTACCATGAAACTTAGCAACAACATGTTTTGCCTGTTGTTGATCTAGGCAGCGCAAATAGACACCTTCAAATTTTCTCCTATACAAGGCTCCTCCTTTGAGAATATAATGAGAAATATTTATTCTTAGTGCTCTCCTCTGAGTGGTATTCATTCCATCCAAACATTTGTTGTTCAGCAACAAGAAAATAAAATTTGCATACCAAGGATCACCAATGAATGATTGCATAGTGTATTGTTGATAAGTAATCTTGGTGTCAACATTATCCATAGATTTTGAAAAGCCTTGTCCTCATACCAACTTCATCGATTGGATTTCAAGGTCCAATTCTTGTAGAGTAGTCATCCACTTTCCTCTTCTTTCCCCTAGCTCACTCTACATTAAAAGGGACTTTACTGCAAGGTCTAAAACTATGGTGGTGATTTGGCTATGAAGGATGTAGTGTTGGAACTTTTTGACTACCCACACTAGTGTGAAGGCATGTTTCTCCAAGGGTGGATATCTAATCTTGATATTCTTGAATGTAGAACTCATAAAGGCTATGGGCCATTCTTTCCCCTCACCTATCTGCTATGTCAAAACAACTGCACATGAATGATCAGATGTGAAGGAATAAATATAAAAAGGCATCAAATAATTGAGACTGGTGAGAATCGGTGCCTCTAAAATGGATTGTTTGATTTGCGAGAAGGAAAACTTAGCCTCGTTACTCCATTAAATCTTCTCATCTTTCTTCATCATCTCATTGAGGGGTTTGACAATCTCCACAAACCCAGTTATGAACTTTCGTACAAATTTGATCTTTCCGAAGAAAGATCTCATCTCTTTTTTACTACTTAGCATGGTTAATTTCAAAATGGACTCCACTCTATCAGGGTCAATTGATATTCCTCTTTATGATATTATGTGACCCAATAATTTCCCTTCGAATACCTCGAACACACACTTCTTTGGGTTGAGGGATAGACCATAACTTATACATTTTTCAAGGACTTTTGACAAATCTGTAGCATGGTCCTCCCTATTCTTGGAAAACACAGTTAGATCATCAATATAAATAATAATACACTTACCTACCAAATCTTTAAATGCAACATCCATTGTATGTTGAAAGATGGCTCCAACGTTAATAATTCCAAATGGCATTCTTCAGTAGGCAAATGCCCTCCACTTGGTAGTGAAAGCAGTCTTCATTTTGTCCTCATAGTTAACCAACACTTGATTGCATCCTGAGTATCCATCTAGGAAGGACATCGTCTGTGAGCCATTAACTATTTGTAGCACCTCGTCAAGAGAAGGAAGCAGGTAGTTATCTTTCTCTAAAGCTTTGTTGAGGTTTCTAAAGTTGACACATAATCTGATTTCCCTACTCTTTTTATGAACAAGGACCAGATTGCTACCTAGGTTGAATGCCTTACTGGAAAAATTATCCTTGCTGATAGTAGTTTTTGTACCTCTTTAAGAATCAAAGATTCAATCAAGGCATTCACTGGGCATTGCTTTTGATGGAAGGGCTTTGCTTCAGGTTTCAAAGGGATAGTATACATTATTACCGAAGTATCAAACATTTTCAAATCTTCATACCCTGAAAGTGATTGCTGCAATATTTGTTTTCAATACCTTCAAAATTTTATCCCAATTGTGCTTCGAGAAAGTCTTACCAATGAATATGTTTTTCTCTAGACTTTAATCTGTCAAATTATATGATTCATACTTCCCTCCATCACTATATGTAGGTAGCCTTTCACGAGCTCGAGGATCAGAATCGAATATTCTTTCCAATGCTACCATTCCCTTGGGAATGTTGTTGGTTTTCAGATTGATTATTCCCTCTATGTCATAATTTTTAGGATCCCAGTCCCCCTGATCTCTTTCAGAATCATCGATGATTTGTCCTTCAATTACATCTAAACTTTCCAAGAAGGAAATTATATGTTAATCATCCTCGAAAACTTGGAAGTTTTCAATGTTGTTAGGAATGGCTAGATTTGAGACTAATTCTATAGATAATCTTTTCAACTTGGAATTCTACATGGCTTCCAAGATACTAGCAGCAACAACCAATGCGTTTACAATTTGGTTATCTTCTCTGGGAATCAATTTGATTATGAAAGAATCAAAATCCTCTATCAAGTTCCACACCTATTTCTATATGCAGCCAACCTCTTGTTATGGCATGTGTATTGGCTTCAAACCTGCTTAAGAATTACCTTAGAATCTCCCATGATTGTCAAATCTATAACTTTCTTCTGATGTGCAAACATTAGTCTTCTAGCAAGTGCTTTGTACTATGCGACATTGTTAGTGCAACAAAATTGTAATCTGTAAGATGCAAAGTATGTTTTCCCTTTCAGGTTTGTTAGTTATATTCCAACTCCATTCCTTGTTTTAGACTTGGAACCATCAAATTTGATGATCCATAGTTGGTCTTGGGCTGAGACTTCTTTCTTCAGGTCAACTATGGGTGATTGTTTATAAGGAATAGGTGGCGTCTCGGATTGGTTCAAGATGTCCAGATCAAGAGACCGTTGTAAATGATGATCATCAAATATTTCACTAACATTTAAAACATGTGCATAAATGATCTCTCGCATCTCATCCTGATCAACAGTTTCACAATTGAGTTTCTTTTTGAGCAACTCCCTAGGAATCAGGAAGTTAGCAGGGGTAGGTGTGATAGACAATTCTCTATGTTCTTCACCTTGTTTTGTGAATTAGAATGTAAGATCCGAGTCTGACCAACTAGGGGTAAGACTTCTTCCTTGGAATTATTTATCCTTGTGAGAATGATTGTGTCCTTGGATTCAAAAGGAAACTGGTTTAGAGACATTTTGGGACCGTTTCTAGGGGTTTCTCCTAATTGAAAAATATGGTTCAAAATGTTTAAGCAGGACTGACATGTCAACTCAGAATGATTCTAGTAATGGAACCTCCACCAGTTGGGGAGTAAGAGACTCCATAAATCAACATCATCCCCCAAAACCAAATTATCTTGTTGCAATTTATGAATTAAAATTTTTTGGTTAACGATTGGACCATAGGGTCATTGTGCTCTAAAGGCCATGAGCACTCAGGATTAATCATTGAAAAGGTCATAATTTCTTCTTCTCTCATATACACCTCTATCTCAGTTTCAAAATAAGCTACTTCATTAGGACAATCATACTCTGTGATCATATATTTTAGACGAGGTTCGCTTTCGATCCTAATATGAGTTGCTACCCCTTTCCATGGGAGCCACATGTGTGATAAATCCAAGGATAGATAACCTCCAACACTCTTCATCAAGTCTCAGCTGAGTAGCATGCCATACATTTTAGGAATATCAGCAACCTGAATATCCATATAGGTACGGATTTGTGGGTCTGATCCAATCTATCAATGTATATTTTTTAGTTCTCCTACAACGTTAACCTCAGTTTTGTCTAACCATATTACTTTCTTATGAGTTTGAACTGAGCTTAAACCCAACGTTTTGCAAATAGAGAAAGGCATAATGTTACTTGAGGCTCTGAAATCTAAAAGGAAATTATGGAGATTCTTCTCGAAGATTCTCAGACTCAAAAGGAATTTGGTGTCCCCATCTTACCTTAGTACAAGGTTGCATTCATGTCAGTAGTTGGAGTCGCCTTCGTGTAGGGAGAGACACCACTTTAGAATGTCAAATAATGAAAAGGACGTCTTTTGTTTTTGCATTTCTGCAATGAAGTCTAATTCCACGTTATCATTCATTTGATATTTAGGAATGAATGAAAAATTAACTTTGTTTTGAGACTCAGTGGGCCCTTCGATGGAGGTAGATTGTTGTCAGCATTCTGGTTAGGGGGAACCATGGTGTTGGGATGGGAATATGTGGTGAATGGCCCCTTGTTCTGATTTCTTAGAAAATGGCCTCCTTTGGTTTGAAAAGCGTAAGCTTCCTAGGTATCTTCTTTTGGTTCGTTCCCTCCTTGCATGGGAAACTGATATTGTTCATCAATAGTGTCAAAAGCCATGGCTGTGTCAAATGATCCACTACCTTTGTTAGGATTTCCTTGTGGTGGTTGGGAGTCAACTTGTGTTATTTTAACAACCTTTTGCATCTCAAGGCAATTAATATTAGAATGTGAGGCATTTTCATGTAGCCTGCACCAGTTTGTCATGAAATTCAAATCTGCAACATTTGCAGTGTGTGACTTATCTTCATTGGACTAATAGTTGTGGGGAACTCCCCCATTTTTTGGTCCAGTATTCCATTGCCTATTATTATTAGGTCTTTGATTGTATCCTCTATTCTGGTTCTAATAATTTTGGCTGGGGAAATTTTGACCTTGAAAATTCCTTTGATTTTGATTGGCATTTTGATTGGAAAAGTTATTTTGATTGAAAAACCCTCCCTGATTCTGGTAACCCTAATTCTGATTTTGGTTATGAGGGGATTAAGTTTAAGTTGAACCATCTCATTGGTCACCCAAGATAAATTCTTCTTTAGAGTTTCTAACTTTGTGGTCAGATGAGTGGTACACTCACTTTCTACAAGATTTACAACTGATGAGTGAGTTGTAGGGTTAGATTCCCTAGTAAGATTATGAGGATTTTGAGTTTGTTGGGATGAATCTAAAGTCCCACCATTAACCCATGGTTGTGGGGATGGAGATTGTAACTCAACTAAAGGTCCATAGGTAGAGTGGTACATCCCTGGGATTGTATTGAACAATGGGGTTGGATTAGACATTGGAGGATATCTTAAGGGAGGAAAAACCTCTTCGAGGCCACCTAATTGTGAACTTATCTATTGTTGTAGTTTAATAGGCAGGTGATACACCTTGGACAGTGAATCAATGTCTGTTGTGAGGCAGGTTCTTTGCAAAAATAAGCCAATCAAGGGGTCTATGGCCTTCATGTATGCTTGGATAGAAATATTCTCAGTCACTAGTAGGGATCTTGCAACCGTATGTACATTCTTTGGAAATGAGTGTTAAACAACGACAACAGTTCATGTGGTTCTTTCCTAATTATGGAAAACTGGTGATATAAGATAGCAAGGTCTATGTAAACCCAAAATTGATTAATAAAAGCATCTACTAAGTTTTTCCAACTCATGATGGATCCAGTAGGCAGGTTTAGGTACCAATTGTAAGTTATATCTCCCAATGAATAGGGGAATAACCTAAATGCAACATCATGGTGAGCTATTTGAGCCCGAGTGCAGACATCTTTGAATGTATATATGTGCTCTTCAACACTTCATGACTCTCCATTGGTGTACATGGGACAAATTTCTTTGGATTCTTAGGCATTTCATGTATGCCATCGGGAATGGTTCCTAGTGGCGAAGGATTATTTGTAAAGAATGCCATGGGTGGTGGTGGATTTGGTTGTACCAGCTGTGGTATAAGTTGAAATACAGGTGGAGTACGTGGTGGTGTTAATGGTGGTGGGATCAAAACCCAATGAGCCCTGGGTGTAATAGGGGTTTGGAGCTCAAGTAATGGGTTAAATTTTTTCTAGTGAATCTCAAAACTCTTTCAAACCTATCTGGTGAAAACAATCCAATTCACTCCAGTTTGTTCCTTTGGGCCCTCCTTCTAGTGCCAATTCTATTGATGGTAAAAAGTAACACAACAATGTTAAACAAAATATTTCTACTCTATTTCTCTTGAAAAAGACAAATGATCTAAAACCACCTATCTTCTAAGGTCTTTGTAGTTGGTTCTCAACTATGTTGTTATTATTCAGTGGCCAATGCAACTATAATATTCAAAGGGCATGTTGGTAAATGAGTACAAACTAGGTAGTGCAACGTAATTTAACATTAGGGGTTTAAATAAACAAAAAAAAGATAGATCAAGGCATAGGACAAAAAAGCATGAACACAAACTTCTCTTGATTCTGAAATGAAATTCTAATAATGAAAATTTTCTTAATTCACTAAAACCGTAGCATGACGCAATTTATGAAACAATCCATACCATTGCATTAATTCACAATGTAGATTTAAAACATATAACTATTCAATACCATTTTTAAAAATTTTTTAAATAACACAATCCCATGAGCTCATTACTAAAATTAACAGAACAATAAATATTGTCCACATATAATGCAAAAAAAATGGTTTTCAAATTCGAAGTCTTCTATTGATTTTCATCAAATAGGAAAAACTTATGCACAACAAGATTCACTAACATACGAATAACCATCGTTCATTAACACCATTGTTAAACTATTTTTTTTTTGAAATACGACTAATTATATTAAAATTATGAAATGTTTTGAGTATCTTGCATAAAAAATGTAAACTGTAAAAATGTATCTAATCTCTCTTTAGGTAGCTAATCTAGCTTCAATCAGTCGACTTTTACAATGAGGAGATAATTTTTAATTATAGACAAAATTAGCATCAATTCCTTCTATCAAAAATCATGATCTACAATTTGGGGCCCATATCCACAATCATAGGGACACCCAATTAACTCCAATTATTTGCCTCTGTCAAAACTGTAGATGTTGCAAGGTGCACCACATACTTCCTCAATCCAAAATCTAACTTTGAGTTCTGATTTTGTCTTCTGCTGATCAATGTGCCCAACTTCTGACTCACCAAAAATTGATCTGTAGTAGTCTAGCTACTAAAAAACTGACATGGAAATACTATTGTCCTAATAAGGTTCCAAACCTACTTATCCTCCTCATGAAGAACACCATGATACTCATCATAATTGGAGAAAATTTATTTTAATGTATCATCATCCATTCCATCGACCTAGTTAGCTTTGAACTTTGACTCCTCAAACCTCCTTTCCACTACAACAATTACTCCCCTTAACTGGCCAATGTCTGTGATTTCCCACCTCATGTCACATCTAATATCCATCAACCTATCCATAAGAGTTAATTCAACAATATATCCTTCTTTCATTAATTTATCAAGTCTCACTTCCCAAGCATCTTTTATTTCTCCCAATGATTCAAGTCTTTGATTTGGGGGTGAAACCTTATCAATGAGTTTGGCAACAATGTTTTCAAATATACCTGCATTTTCCCATATCTCATGAATACCTTTAAGCATATCTATCCTTTGTTCAATGAGATTATGTGTTTTGAAAATAGACACATTAATAGACTTTGAAATATATTCGGGGCTCTCATCACCCAAAATATGTGACTGGACCAACTCTTCATCAGAAATTTTCTCAATCACTTTGAGCTTTCACAAGTACTGCTTGTCCATCTCTTCTTCTTCTGACCATTTCCTTATAGATTCTTCTATTGTCTTAACCAAGGCCAGGTCTCTATGATAATGTTTAAAACCTTCATTTAAATGCTTATCTATGTCAGACTTGAAAAAATTAAACCAATTATAAAACCATGTGGTCTTTTTCTTCATTTCATTCAATCCATGTACCTCCTTCCAACTCATCAAAACAGGGATCTTAGATGGTGTGGGTTGTTCAGGAGTGGATGAAATTAAATCCTTCAAAAAATCTTTCATCTTTCCCACTTGAGCCTTAAGCTCATATTTAGCTTGCTTATCTTTGATTAGCCTTGACTTGGTGGTAGTGGAAACAATATCAATCAAGTTTATTTGTTGATTCCTTGTATGTTTCCCTAGATTAATAGTGCTTATCTGATAATCCTCGGCTTGCAGTTTTCTATCATCTTTATCAACAATAGGAGTAGCAATTTCTACTATCAAATCTCCTTCATTAGTCAACTTTGTGGAATGTACTGCTTGAGGCTGCTTCCTTGGATTCTCCTTATCAATCTCCTCGATCATCTCATCCCATGTGACTGGTTGAGCTTGCACTTGTTGCCTCTTTTCTAAATTTAGCTTCGGCCAAGTGGGAACAATAGGCTAAGGAGTCACTTATTAATAAACTTCTTGTTTCCTTCCACGCCCTTTGCCCAAATTCTAAGTGCACCATCTTCAATCATAATCTTAAGATTGGGATAAGGAGGAGGTTCGAAAACATGTTTGATCATTGTCATGGTCAAATCAATTATTACATTACCCTGTGTATCAATGCACTTCCTTTGAATAGGGTTGTATGTTTGTGTAGAAATTAGAATGAACTCAGGACACTGCACAACAATAGGAAAATTGGCTACATGGGCTAGCCTAGACTTTGCAATCCTCTTTTCCCTTGGGGCAACATCTTTTGAAAAGGTATTTATGCGAAACTGCTCTAAATAAAGATGCCCCACCAATGTATCGGTAATGTTCATGAGCTTGGACCCAAACTTAGATGGCACTAGGTTCCCTTGGAATTTGTACTTCATTGTGTAATGAACTTGTTCTTGTTTTAAATTATGTGTCCTTGTTCCCTTTGATGTTCCCTCAGTGGGCACTTCCTCTTCCGAGTCAGACATTTGTTGTTTATCCTACACTACTAAAAATTATCAAGTCAAGAAAAGACATATGAAGGTGAAATTAGCAAAAGCATTCAAATTATATCAGTATTTATCAAGATAGACCCCATTCAATAAGTTAGTTTAGCATCTTGGAGTTTTGGGTTCGGGACACTTGGATCATTTTAAACACAAAATTGAACGTTATCGGGAATCGGGTTCAGGTTGTGACTTGACACCTATACCTTTTCTAATGACCAAGTTTAGTGCAATTCCATGTTCCGATCCCACAGTGTTCTATCGAGATCGGGTCTTCGCTAAGGAGCATCATTTTAACCAAGTGTATGAATGGGTTTTACTAAGTTTCGATCCCGATGTTAAATCGAATGTTGGGATCAGGTTATAAATTGGAACCAAACCTGCAATGATAGTTAAGTGTATGATAGTTAAGATGTTTCAGACTCAAGTTTCAATCCTGATGTGATATTGGGGATCGAGATTGGGGTGTCGCTAGGTCATGATACATAATGATGTGGTCAATGTTTGGTGTCATCCCGAATTCTGATCTTGATGGTGAATCAGAGATCAAGTACAAGAAAAACAACAACATTTTGGAAAAATCCTTGATCATTTCACGGTGGCAGTCCAATACCCAATCACTATAGAACATGAGGAGTCAGGTTCAAAGTAGGTGAAAGAACCTAGACTTTGCAATGGTAATGCTAAGTTAAGCTTCGATTCCTAACTCTGAAATACATGCAGGAATTGAGAATCGCATAGTAACAACAACAAAGGAAAAAATGCATATAACAACATCTCTAAATGGTGCCTTCAGGATCAGATTGTGGTTGGGAACATGACTTTTGATCTAAAACGGTCAAAATTTCAAACTCATTAATTTAAACACGATTTTGAATCTTCGAGATGGAAAAACCCTAGAAAACTAGGGTACGACGGGATGGAAAATCCAAGTAATGCAAAAAAAATGAAAAACAAAACAAAACGCACCTAACGAACCAAAAAGGTTCGAGAACGATGAAAACCAAAACGAACAAACCAGGGGCAAGCGAAGAAAGAAAATGAAACATGAAAAATGTGAAGCAAGGGCAACAAATACCAACGAAGTGAAGAAAAATGAAGAAAACACAAAGAAAAACACCCTCTACCTACGAATGCACCCAAGAATTCTAATAGCACAATGAAATTGAAGCGCATTCCCAAACCCTAGCTCGCAGCATCGCTCAATTTCTTCTCTTCAAACTATATACGCCAGAACAAATGGAGATCGAGGAGACGCAATAAAAAATTGTTCACGTGTGCAAATGGTTAGGAATTAATGTCATTTGGTCGGGCCTTGGGATCGGGGCGAATATCATAAATGCAGGTAACAAGAACGCAAGTAAGTGGGTGTCGATATCGAGACACGAACGGGCATCGAAATTTCTATTAGTGTAAAGTTCCAACAAAGGTTCAAGGTCCGATCCCTAAAAATAAGCAAGGCAAAGCAAGAATCGGGATTGGGTCACGAGATGAAACCAGAACTTTGACAAGTTCTAGTGCAATTTACGGTTTGATGTCTGATCCCAAAAAATAAAAAGAGAGTCAAAAGTTGGGATCGGGGTGGAAACAAGAACAAGAACTTTGAAAATTTTTGGTTCTGGTTCCGACCTGATGTCCGAATCCAACACAAACAAAACACACAAGGGTGAAAAAATGGAAGTCAAGATCGGAAATTCATTAGGAACTTACATCTTGAAGAGTGTAAGGTAGTGGTTCTGATCTGAAACCCGACTCTGACATACAAAGAAAAAGACAAGGCAATGTATGGGGATTAGGATCGGGGCCCAAACAAGAACTTGAACTTTTCAAAGTAACAAGTGTCAGTGATGCTCTAAAACTTGAACCCGAAAAAGAAAGGAAAACAAGACTCAAGTGAAAAAATAACTCCTAAGACCCAAACATGAACACCAAGGACAAAACAAAAAAATAGTATTTCTCTATAGTTTGGAAGGAGGGTATGTCTACAATTATTTTATCAGTTTATTGAGTTTCTAGAGAATGTGTTTAACATGCAAGAAGCTTGAAGTGTTTAATTTTTTGTCAATTTGTTCAAATTTCAAAGCATGTGCGGTAACAACTAGTAGCATTTAGAATTTCAATCTTGTGTGTGGAGTGAGGATAGGGCATGCTTAAGGTTCCTAAGGTGGTGTGCGACATCAAGTTATTTTGGTGGCAAGAAATTTGTGTTTGGATTGTTGTATTACACGTTTCATGTAAGTTGAATTTAGTTCCACCTTATGTCATCTTGGCTATTTGCGGATCCCTGGCTGACATGGAAGAGTGTTAATGTAATGTAATGTATATATTTCAAATATTTAGATGTATTATAAGTGTATGGGTTGTATGATTTGTCAACTGCATTAGTTGTGATCAAGTAAGTTGATTTTGAATATAGAATCGTGAAGAAAAGAGGGAGCATCAGTATCAGAAGATCATTTTCAATGTAAAAGAGTTTCATATGTGAATCTAGTATATATCTGAGTTATATTTTAGATCTGTCAACTTTATCTTTGTATTTCGGTAGGACTGGTGTTCTACCTGTTATATTGTTCTGGTAGCGATTGATGTCTCTTTTTGGTGGGGATTGTTGTCTCTAGTAGTTTGGTGCCTACAAATTCAATAGGGGATTGGTGACTCTAGTAGTTTGGTGCCTACTTCATATTATAATCTCACTTATTATATTACTGCATTATGAAGCTAGATTTGGGCAATAGATCCAAGCAACTATTGTCACTGTGGTTTTTCTCATGTTGGGTTTCAGCATATATCTAGTGTTATGATTAATTTCTTATGTGATTATGTGCTCTTCATGTTGAAAAACTATATAACTATAGCAGAAGTGAAGGATTCAAGAATTGTTTCAATCTACTGATTCACCCCCCTCTTAGTAGATTGTGTGCCCTTTAAGTGGATCATGGAATGGAGGATATGATTCCCCCTTGAGAGACTTACTAGAAAATAAGTCTCGGGTCAATCTCACAATAAGAATAATTATTTATGATGTTATTTATGTTATTATGATACTATGATGCGCACTACCACTTATGAATGCAACAAAATCAATGTCCACCAAGGATCAAATATCAAAATGAAACTTATAAATAGGAGATGCAATAAAAATATGACATGCAAAGATGCAAAGCAACAAATAAAGAAAAACAAGATATGTTGTTACTTTGAAGAGGAACCCTAGCAAATGGATATCACTTGTTATTTACTCAACTTGCACACACACAACACGCATGCAAACATGAAAAGAAAGAAAGTCATGTCTATACCCAAGCTGCTCTAAACACATTAAGATATAATCCTTCTCAAGAAAATGGGAGACAAAAGAAAGTCAAATAAAATCAAGAAAGCAAGAGAAAATCAACTGAGAAACAAAAATCAACAACCAATATATCTCTTGCCAAAAGGATAAGCTCAGTTTTGATAGGTAAGGTCCATCGTAGGAAGGGTACATCTGTTTAGGCCTAGAATTTATTTTGATAATTCCCATCATAGGAAAGATAATTTTATTAGGACATGAAAATGTTTTAATAGCTATACCAAAAGATAGGCAGTAAGTTATGCAAGTCAAATATTTAGGTCAATAATCGATATTTGTTTTTCTCATAATTTTAGTTAAAGCTCAATGTTTTTAATATTTTCATATGATTTCAAGATATAAGAATCAATCTCAAAACCAAAGTCAAGGCAAAAGGTTCCCCCAGTTAGGTATATGATCACTTATTATGAGATAGATGGACTGACTATGTTGTAATAGGTGGATATGTGGATGATAGGAGAAGAGACCTCTAAGGATTATACTGCAAAGGAATGAGATACCCTTTACTAGAGGTATTGCTATTATGGATATAAGATAAAAAGGATTCTTTGGATAAAAGGATAATTCCTAAAGGACATGGATTGTAAGGATTCACATTGTCTAAAACATACTTGGATAAGATTTTTCCTCAAATTTACCAAGACCAAAGTACCAAGGGTGAGGGGATGTGTTAGATAGGATGAAGGACATATGATGAAGGATAGGATATTCAAGTTCAAGATAAGGAAATATTTATTTGGATAAAATAAGGGGTACACAATGGAATGGATGCCTTAGTGGTGGATGAAGCTTTTGAAGGAGTAAACTTGGACACCCTTTTAGTTTGTGTTTTGATATGTCTTGTTTGGATAGGGATGGTGGAATATTTTGGAGTAACACCATGACATGAATGGATATTTTGATCTTGACATGGGAGGGATAACTATATGGAGTGAAATTTATAGGATCATGATATGGGAGAGGATCATTGGATGGGATGGAAGGTGTGCTTTGATCTTGATTTGGAAGGAAATTAGATGTTTTCAAAGTGAAAAGAATGCCTTGCTCATTAGGTGACATGAAAGAGATACTTAAGCCTTGAGATAGAGGTGGATTATGAAGTGGAAGGAAGGTATATATATCTTGAGATGGAAAGGGCTGATTGGAAATGATACTTTGATCTTGATTAAGAAGGAGACCATTAGATGTTATTTTTCCCCTACATGTTGTAATTGTGCACTTAGGGATTGCATTTTTTATGGAAGAGATTCCTTCTACTTGAGCTATGGTGTATTCATATGGAACAAAATCATAATTGGATCCTTTATGATTACTATTTTTATTTGAAGGTTCACCTTATCCATGATTAGGGATATGATCTTGGAATATATTGAGATCATCATTAGTTGAAGGTTGATTATCTACACCAACATCACCTTGATCTATAAGATCTCAGATAAGATTTTTTAATTTATAGCAAGAAGCCTTATGTCCTTTAATCATATGATAATCACAAAATTCATTTTATTTATATCATGGAAGTTTGACAGCTGGCTCTTGATTTTTTACCTTTTGTAAGGTGATAAGTTTATCTTAGACTAATTTTTTCAATGCAAATTCGAAAGATTCCCCTAAAGGAGTGTATATCCTTCTTGGAAAATTATTTTACCTAGGTGGTCTTCTACCACTTTGACTTATTTTAAAATTGTTTGCTACCAATTTTAGGGTAGGTTAAATGTTTGTTACATCTATGACACCATCATTGACAATGTTCTTGTTTTTAGTCCAAATCCTTGGTTTATCTTTAGATGTTGAAGGGTTATCCTTATTATCTTTAAAAAAAATTACAAGACCCTCATTAGTGAGAGCTCTTTCAATTTCCATTCATTTTTCAATGATCTCATGAAAGGTACTAGCACATTCAATTCTTAGGTGAAAGGCCAATTTTTTGTTTAGATTTTGGGTAAAAATGTGAACAATACTTTTCAGGAATAGGATAAGGGAACTTGCTTGCCATGTTTCTCCACCTTTTCAAGAAGACAACAAAATATTCCCCCTCATTTTGTTTTACATTACATAGATTAGTCATGGAGATTTCACGCTCAACATTATATGAAAAATGTGTAATGAATTTATCTGCAAACTCATGAAAGGTCTTGATTCCATGAGGTAAATGTGAAAACCACTCAATAGCTTGACCCCATAATCTTATAGGAAAGAGGCACATTAGATATGTATCATTGTAGGACACCTCAAGAAAAGCTATGTAGAATTCCCTTATGTGTTCTGTTGGATCATCTTTTCCTTTGTATTTGTCAAATCTAGGCATTTCAAAGTTTTGAGGAAAAGGTATCATGTTTAAAGACTTGTTAAAAGGATAGGTACATATGTCTTCCAATGCATAGCTCTTTTTAGTTTCACTCATACCCATGTTTGTAACCATTTTCCTTAACTCTTGAATTTGTTATCCTAAGTAATTTTTAGATGTTGATGGAGGTACACTTGTCAAAATGTATTGGTGTTGATGTTGATTTAAGGGAATGTGATGTTGTGGTTGACTTGATTTGATGTATTGTTGTTGGGGTTGACTTGATTGAATGTATTGTTGTTGGGGTTGACCTAGTTGAATGTATTGTTTTTTGGGTTGACTTGATTGAATGTGTTGTTGTTGGGGTTGACTTGATTGGATGTATTGTTGTTGGGGTGAACTTGGTGGAATGGGAAAATTCTACATGTTTAAGGTACCCATGTTTAAGTGAGATCTAGAAAATATATGCGATTGTGGGGGTGTTAATTGATCTTGTTGTGTCTCTTGATATGGTTTCCACTAAAATTTTGATGTGTGTAGGTGGGGGTGGTATGTATATGTGAAAGTAGAAACCACCTTTTCCCTTGATACTTGCATTGTGTTTTCTTGACTTGTTTCTAGCCTACTTTTGGATTAGTGAGATCTACATGCATGATAAGATGAGTGGGTATTTCAACACCTTTTTGAGTCAACACTTGGATATAGTGATCAGGATTTTTCTCAAATAGTAGTTTCAAAACTCTAATTTCCCTAGGGTCTTTCTCAAATTCTTGAAGATCTTCAAATGAAGGGTCTTGACAATTCTCATTATAAGGGACCCTTAAAGGCTCATAATAAGGGAATATTGGGTTTGAAGATGAGCCTTGCTCATGTTGACCCATGCTTGTTGGAATTGTTGATTCTTATTTATGGGATTCCATGTTTTTCTTATATTGAGATCTTGTAATTGACATGTTAAATATAAAACCTTAGATAAAATAAGATTTTCTTTCAACAATTTTGATGCTTCTTGCCCAAAACCAAAATAGACCAAAGTTAAGTTAGATCTCCCAATGATGATAATGATATTAATAAATAAAATGATAGATACCACTTAAACTAGACTTATGAGTCCAAGCAAGATGATAAAGATAGATATTAATAAAGTCAACTTGAACTAGATTTGTGAGTCTAAGGAAACTTGATATGTTACGATATGATAAAGATAAAAGATAGGAGATCTAATTTGAAATTTGATAAATTTTGACAATGATAAGACAAGATATCAAAAATGGTGTCCACTCAAATAATATCAAGGACAATAAGACAATGCTAATAAAAGATCTTGTTTATGCTTTACGTATTTGATAGTTTGATATTTTACCTTTGATTTTTGGAATGTTTTGATTTTTAATGATTTTTAATTGTTTGCAATTTTTTGAAATATTAGGAACACACAAAGATATAATAACAAAGATAATGTCCTAGGCTCTAATTTTTGAATGGATATCTCCCCTTCAGTTTCAAGTGGAGATGGTGATCTAAACAATAAAACATGCAAAACATATTAACAAGCCTACTCAAGTGGGTATGGCCAACAAGTTTTGACTAGGATTTACAAGCTCGACTAGGGGTACCTTCAAGATATAACAAAAGGGTATGTGAGGCCTTAATCCATATATGAAAGGGAATAATTCCAAACAATCAGGAGGAGAGGGTAACTCAACTCTTGACCTTCAATTCTCTAAGGTAAGAAGTTATTAGAGGCTTAGTCAAGATTGAAAATATTCCACTTTTAAGAGGCATGTTTTTTGATTCACCCCCCACTCTTTATACTCTGCCAAAAAATGAGAGTTGAAGTCATCCCCTAGAGTGATCACTTCTCTAGATAGGCCCCCTAAAAATAAAAACAGTATCACTTATTTAAGATCCTTAAGACCACCACTGGGTGCGAGAGGAGAGCATACATAAGTGGATCTTGGGGATTAAAAGACATTTATTTTAGAACCCAAATCCAAATGTAAGAGATTAATTTTAGCCCAATTTCAATGTGAGGAAGACAAACCAAACAAGATTTGACTAAAAAAAAGTAAATAATGTAACTATTTTAGTACTTTGCAAAATTAAGAGTGACAAGGTGATTGGATTGAATGAACATATATTCCAATGCTAAACTTAAGATGTCAATTTGATGCAAAACTTCAAATATACTTTTCGTTTGCAACCCTTTGAATTTTCAATCTTTGCACACAAAGACCAACAAACAAGCCTAGAAAACAAAAATAAGATCACTTATTTTTGATCCTCAATATCACTCTAAGGTGTAAGAGAAAAGGATACATATAGATCTTGGGGATTAGAAGACTATAGTTCATTTTAAGTTCCAAATCCAAAGGTAAACGGTAAATTTTAAACCCCAATTTTAAATGTGTGAAAACATGCAAAATAAGGTAGTCTAAGGAAAATAATGATAGTCACCAATGGATTATTTAGGATTTCATAAGTGATAATAGAACTCTTGTTAAGATTAGAAAATAATGTTATAATACAACAAATAGATGTTTAGGAAAAGATATGCTCGTCAAAAGATTGCAATTTTATTTTATTTTTCATTTTCACCTAGTCAAACTTCATCCGATTATTTTGCAATATTTTTAGTCCCAAAATAAAAAATACAAAGAATAAACCCTTGGTAAAATTATGTGAGCTTTCCAAAAATGTAAAAATATTTGAAAAACTCCTTAATTTGTACCCTAAAAAGTAGATTTATGGTGAAACCCAAATTTTTAAAGATCTAATTTTTGGTCACTATTTTGACCTAAAAAATTAAAATACAAAGAACATATCCCTTTTTAATTTTTAGATCTTTTCAAAAATATTTTGTTTCCAAAAAATTCTCTAATTTACAACTTTAAAACTAGATTTATGAAAAACCTTAAAATTACAATAACTCACCAAATATTTTGGAATTGGTTCTATTATTTTGTTGTAGCCTCCTAAGATGATCTCTACCCTTAATTAAAAAATTTATAGAAAAATTCCTTATCATTTGAAAGATATGATAAAATCTTTGAAAAATAAGATTTTTCCTTATTTGATAATTTCATCATTATTTTAATTTCAAAAATTAAAATACAAAAACATACCCCTATTTAATGTTTGAGAGATTTCCAACTTTTTTTTTTGTTGAAAAAATCACTGATTTGTGATCTAAAAATCAAATTTATGAAAAACCCTAAAATTTCAATAGCTCACTAAATATTGATGATTTAAACCTAATTTTTTATTAGAGTACCTTGAGATTATCCACAACCTTTAATAAAAAAAATTTAGAGAAAATTGTAGCGGTTTGAAAGATATGCTAAAATATTTGAAATTCTAGGGTTTTGCCTTCAACCTACAAAAGTTAGCTCCATTATTTTTTGCATGAAAGAGCCAAAAATAAGCAAAATAGAGTTAGCTAGACCTTCAAAAAAATAAAGATCTAAAAGGGATGTGGGTTCCACCGAGCGTGCCAAAATAGGGATATATGAAAATGTGGATCATAAATATCAACAATGAAAATCTCACACTCTCACAATCAAGTAATGAAGTTCAAGATATTGGCTTAGAATATAGAATATGGGTGGCAATAAAAGTCATCATAGCTTATATCTTGATTTTCTCCATTGTTGGTTTCTCTTCAAAGTAACAAACTATGAAAGAACAATAATGATATGATACAATGATAATGATAAATGCTCAAAGATAAATGATACCTTGATAAATGACAATGATAAAATAATTGATAATGTTGGACTACTTGAATGATAATGCTCTTGATAATACCCTTGATATTTCTTGAACGTTTGATAGTGCTATAGCGATTTTGATAACAAGAGTGCTAGGGGGTATGAATGAAATGAAAGCTTCTTATTTATATGCTTCACTTGGCATTTGATCAATGGTGGAGATTGATTTGCAAGATCAATGGATAGGAAAATTCAAGATAGGGTAAGACCCAAATTTTGAATTTTGAAGGAGGGAATTAAATAAATGAAATTTATCTAGTTCAAATGATAGCTTGGAGAAATAAATAAATACTAATTTATTCATTTTAGAAGAAATTATTTTGGGTACATAAATAGGGTATTGTATTAATCATCAAAAAAGAATTGCATTCACCATGCAAACACCATGTGTAAATTGCCTATCCTAGCATGGTATGTTGTTGAAATAACCACAAAACACCCAAACACCCTAACCCGAAGGACATACAAACACAAGAGACCCCAATACATGACATTACATATTTGCATTTTCACCACCATAGCCCCAAAATAGTGGAGAACATACCCTCACCACCTAACACTTGTGACTACAAAGACTTCACACTAGAGGATACCACCACCACCCACTGATGCATTGACAAGGAGAAGCAAAAAACTAGAGAAGGCACGAATACACCAGCTTACTCGTCGAATTCTACCCCTTTCACCATCAGGTATTCAAAAAAGTGCCAATGCTAGTCCACTCCACCAGCCAATTCTAAATATAAGTGATGTTGTAAGAAGATGAGACCACACCTAGCCAGATGCCTATGCTCCTACAACACCTCCCTTTTTAGGCTCAAGAGGAATGGATAGCATTTCACAAACACCCCAAGAAAAAGGGATTTGTGCATATCTCTAGACTGAGGAAGCCCCATGCCCAACTCTATTATAATTATTACATCCTCCACACCACCCAATAAGTTTCCCATGTCAATTTTTATGCCATCAAGAGAGTAACTACCTTGGGGACCTCCAAATCCAGAAGAGAGGCCATGAAACATGATGTTATGTCTACATTCATGCAATACTTCTCTGCAGATTCCATGTATTCACTTCCCAAAAGTAGTTGTGTTGCCCCAAGAACTAGTAGGTCCCAATCGTTGAAAGTAGACTTCAACCTGTTATATGAGATGTTGTCAAAGAAATCCTAGAGCTTACATGTAGCTCTAAGATAAACCGATGTTTCCATGGTTGTGTGATGCAAATGGAGAGGTGATGAAGGGTATATAATTACCCACCCTACCCACAATACATGTATGGAGTCATCATCAGTGTTTTCCATAGCCACAAGCCATTAAAAATTCATTACAATCATCCTTTCCCACATATCAAATCCCATAGAAGAGCCTGTTACAATAAATGCCCTATCTTCCCAACCTACAATTCCCATCCACGCTAGCCTGGCGAGAATTTCTTGAGCTTCTTCCTCAGTGACACATTGTTTCACCACCTAGCTAGGCTACTGCAGGAAGCACCAACTCATGGATGCCACTATGTGACATCAAATTTTATTGTCCTCTTGATACCATCGACTCCTTCATTGAAAACTTTATTTACTTCTACGTTTTCCTCCTTATAGGTGTGTTGTACTTCAAAATAATTGAAGCTTTAAAGAACCTCAATGGATTCTTCCAACATAGGTTGAAGTTTCTAATTAAAAAAATCTCCCAGATTTCAAAGCTTGCACAATCACCATTGAATCACCTTTTATGACAATCCTAGCGAGCCCAAGTTCTCTGCACAGATAGAGACCCCCAATAGGCCCTACAACTTTGGTAGAATATTGGTGTCTTTAGGGAGTGAGATAGAACATAGAGCCAAAGTCTATCCTTGTGAATTATTTATGATGCATCCTACCCCTGATGCTCTCAGATTTCCCTTGGATGCCTTATCAAAGTTCATCTTGTGCAAACCATCTTGAGGGGGGTTCTAGACCACTTCCTTCTAGTTTTTTTTCCACTCGTGTCTTGATCGCACCCGGCTGTGGAACCTTCAACCCATGCCACCCATCCTCACTTGAGCATCCCAATTAGAAAAATGTGAAATTTCACAATTCATGAGTGCCACCCTTGCATTAACCACCTCGACGATTGCTACCTCCAAACAATTGGTGAACATAGGAAAGCTTCACTCCTTATCTGTAAATAACCTCCTATTTTTCTCCTTCCACAATTCCTAGATCAACAAAGAGGGACATACCTTCCATAACACACCATAGAGAGAGCCCTTCTTGAGGATTGGCCATGAAGTGAAGAGAGACAAAACATCATTTTGTAGGGCACTCGACTACCTGAGATTGGCACAAAGCCATCTCCAACATGCCTACGCAAAGGGAAAATAGACCAAGATGTGGTTAACATACTCCTTCACCTTTTTGCATAACACACACCTTGATAGTCCTTCAAAACCCAGTTTGCAGAATTTATCCGCTATGAGGATCTTGTTTTGCAGGGCCACCCCTACAAAGGTTTTTGCCTCAGGTAAGCAAGACTTGCTCCAACACAATTCAAGTGGAATCGTCGACTTCTTCTCCTCTACACAAGGAGATACATAACATTCCTTCATCTTGTATTTCCATGTTCACAATCTAACCAAGAACAATTGATCCACCACAAGTATGATCAACACCCTTCTCTTCCCCAGAATCCTAGCCAGTGCCTCTTTGTTTTCTTGGGGAAAAGGCATGCCGCAAATATCTTTCCACATCTATTCCTGGTGCCCATCTAGCCACTGCGCTGATAGATAATCCTTGACTTTATGACCTCACACTTGTTGCAAAGTGGCTTTCATTTGATCCATTGTTAAAATATTGTCTAGGCATGGGTAGCTGCCCCACGATTCCTCCCAAAACCTAACTGACCTGCCATCACAAATATCTCAAGTTAGATGCTTTAAAATTAAGGGGTAGTAGGATTTCATGAAATTCCAAATCTGAGAGCCCTGTGGTAGATTCTCAGCAAGGAGAATGTTGCTCACATTCGTGCCATTCTTGTATTTGTGTTGAAGAATTCTTCCCCACTTCACCTTGCTATTTGCGTACATGCTCCATATTAGTTTTTCCCCTAATTCCTAATTATGTTTTAAGATGTTTTGAATCCCAACTTTTCCATTGTGTTTTTCTTTACACAATGTGTCCCAAGCGATGAGGGGGTAGTTCTTTTGATCCGAGTCTCCCTGGTAAAAGAATCTACTCATGATTCAATTGATTGCAAAGGCCATGCCTTTGAGAGAGCCAAGCAAGATAACAAATAGATTGGTAAGGAAAAGATCACTTCCTTAAGCATTTTTATCTTGCCAACCCATGAGAGCCACTTCCCCCCATGAAGACATGACTGTCCATTCTTTCCACCAACGGATCCCACAGTTTTCAATTGCTAATGCCTTTTGCCAAAGGTAACCGTAGGTATGTTATTGGGAATTTCCCTATCCAAAAGTTCAATGCTCTAGCCACCATCACCTCCAAGCGATGGGGATGTTTATAAATAAGACCTCTAACTTTTTCTTCATTTACTTACTGTCCAAAAGCAAGCCCATACACCTTCAAGATTCCTTTGAAATCCCGAGCTTCTTCTACCCTTGGGACCCCAAAGAGTAAGGTGTCAATAGAGAATTGTTGATGAGAACATGGAGGAAAACCACTTGTGACCTGCAAAACTTTAATTCTACCCAACTAAGGCTCATGACTGATTGCATGACCCAAAGCATATGCCATAAGGAAGTATAAAAAAGGAGAGAGCGGGTCACCCTGCCTCAAGCCCCTGGACGCTACAAAAAAACCAACCGGTTCCCCATTCACTAATATCAAATAGTAGGGGATTGAAATACAATTGAAGATCTAGTTGACCCATAGCTGATTAAAACCGATGGCTTCCAAAACTTTGCACAAGAACCTCAAATCAACCATGTCATACACTTTCCTTATGTCAAGTAGGATTAGCATGCCAGGATTTCTACTGTACTACAGAGAGTGAATTACTTCTTGTGCTATGATTACACCTTCATATATTGATCTCCTCTGGATGAAGCTCATCTACTCCTTAGTAATCATGGTAGGAATGTGGCATTTTAGTCGATTTTCAATATACTTCATTAGTATCTTGTATAACGTATTGCAAAGCACAATCAGATGAAACTCTTATAAGGAACTCAAATTATCCTTCTAAGGAATAAGAGCTAAGAAAGTATTGTTAATTTCTTTCAATAGACTGCCAACAGCCTTAGCCTCCTCCAAGGCCCCTGTGACCTTAGCACCCAGGAAGCCCCAACATTTTTGATAGAAAAGAGAAAGATAGCCATCTATCCCAGGCACCTTGTTTGGATGCAGTTGGAAGGTTTCCATCCTAATTTACTCCATCATGAAAGGGCACTGCAACAGATGATTCAACTCAATGCTCACCAGGTTGAGGATGTAGCGTAGGAGAGCATTTTATGCTAAAATATTGGAACCCTCCAAGTTGTTGAGCAGATTGGAAAAATAGTCAACAACCTCCTTTGAGATCACTTTTTCACCTTTTATTAACTCACCATCACTTCTTTTGAGACTAACTATCCTATTGTATTCCCTTCTCACCCTTGTGGAGTTGTGGAAAAATTTGGTGTTCCTATCACCTTCCTTCACCCAAATCTCTTTAGATTTTTTATTCTAGAAGATTTCTTCCCTCGCCAATTTCTCCTACAGCCTTTGTAGGAGTTATTTTTCACTTACAAACAATGCTTCATTCATCCCACTGGAAATAATGGCTTCATTCACCTTAGCCAATTCGCTCTCTAGCCGAGCCTTCTCATAAAAAATGTTACCAAATTTCTCTTTGTTCCACTTCTTAATCTTCTATTTCAGTAGTTTCAACTTTTTCACTAAGCAAAAGAGTTTATTCCCATCTGGTTGGTCGATGTTCCACCATCCTTCAAGCATAGGTACAAACCTAGGGTCTATGAACCACATATTCTCAAATCTGAATGGACAACTTATAGTATTCTTGTCCCCCAAAATCTCTAATTTGATTGGGTAATAATCAAATCTTGATTGAGGCATTACACTACAGTCAATTGTAAAAGGAAAACTACCCAGATCACCACCAAATAGAAACATGTCCAACCTATCCACTATGTTGCTAAAACCCAACTCACAGTTTCGTCCATGTAAAAGTTCCTTTGGGTATTGGAATTTCTATTAGAGCATTTCCAATGATGAATTCCTCGAAGTCCACTTGAGACTGAGATCTCATATGCAAGCCACCCCTTTTATCACTGCTCCATAGAAGAGCACTAAAATCCCCTCCCAGGATGAAGGAGAGCCCTTGATGAATCCGCATAAAGGCCCCAATCTCAGATAAAACCTGTTTATTTTTTTGGCTTGTCATTGGACCATACACATTGATAAATATGAAGGAAAAATTGGCCTTGTAGCTCCTGACCTTGTTGGCCAACCATAATTGATTAGCTGCTATCTCCTCCATACAAAAAAATTGCACCTTTGATAGAGTGAGTAGACCTCCTAATGCCCCTTGTGCTTCCACACATGATATTTTCCATGCCTTACATCTAAACTTGAGTTCTCCACTTCAACCTTCCCCAACTTTAATTCTTGTAACAAAATCACATATTCATCAAAACTAGCTAAGAAGCATCTGAGCATATGTTTCTTGTAAGGGGTGTTTAAGCCCCTAACATTCCAACTTATGAGCCTCATTGTCCCCCGAGAAGGGTAACACCCTTCCTTGACCTAAGAAGCATTGTGATTTTTTTCCGAGTTGCAACCTCCCCATCAATATATCTCTTCTCTTCATTTGTCTTCCTACCCACTTTCCTCTTATCCCCACAATCTAGATTGCTTTTCCTAGCCATGGTTTGTTTCACCCCTAGCTTCCTTTTGGAGTTTTCAAGCACTCCTTTACTTCCATTTCCACAACCTATTTTGGGGATTCATTTATCCCCTTTAGGAACTCTAGTTCTTGCAAACTACCTCCATTTCCAAACTATGACCCCTCCACTCCAGGCTCCAACATGTTCCATTTCATATCTATTACTGGCATGATCTACAAATTTTTTGCCTCGCATCCCAATTCCTCTATTTCCATGCAGTCTATAGCCAAAAAGTGGTCCTCCAATTTTTTTGCAACCTCCTTCTCCATGGCTCCAAGTTCATTCCCCACTTCCAGAATTGTCTCCCAATCCTTAATTTGGGTGTCCTTCGACCCATAATTTACCAGCCCCAATGCATCCTTATCATCCAATTCACCCTTCTTCCCCAAATCTATTTGAGGATCTTCTTGGGAAATGTTTGGATTTTTTGACCCTAAAGCACCTGTTGGGATGACTCTTTACTTCAATTGTGGTTCCTCATGCCTTGAGCCACCTAGACCCGCTCTAGAGGTTCCTTCTCCCTGATCCAAAGTCCCCTTGCCTTTGGGGTCTGGGTTGTTGCTTTCCCAAAAGGATCCATTCTTCCAACTCCTTCTGAGGCTCTATTGTTCTTTTGTAAACTCCCAAATTAGCTTTTGAAGCTGACAACCCTCTACATGGATTAATTCCAACTCTTCTTCAATATTATTCCATGGGGAAACTTCGATGCAAACCCACTTTTTTCCCTCATTACCGAATTGCGCAACCAACTCATCCACCCTTATGACTTTCCCAATGAATCCCCTATGCAATTCAAGACTTCTTCACTCCACAGTTCTGACAAAAAATATAATAAGCTCACCCATACCACCATTCGATCTGGAGTGTATTCCTTCAAAGAAATTTTTTGATGCCAAGGCACAAATGGAAGCCCATCCCTTCAAACATCAAGTCTTTCTTTCCCAATATTTCCTCCTTAACTTGTATCGAAGAACATTCAATGAGAATGTAATCTTCCTGCATGAATTTAATACTTATCTCATCATTCTAGGAGCTTGCCCAACATTGCATTATTTTCTCCTTTGGGCATTTCCCACCCCACCA
Source organism: Sequoiadendron giganteum (assembly GCA_007115665.2). Lineage (NCBI taxonomy): Eukaryota > Viridiplantae > Streptophyta > Pinopsida > Cupressales > Cupressaceae > Sequoiadendron > Sequoiadendron giganteum. Next base: position 185,072,695 of record CM021110.1, on the reverse strand, counting down.
TTTCCCAAAGATCACATGATCTTCTAGCTTGGATCTCCTTGACTCTATCAACTTTGAGGGTATAATGATTGCAGTGCTAGAGTGTGCCCCACTTTTCAAAGTCCCACCCTTGTTCAAGTCCTTCCTTCCTTCCCATGGCTGATTTTTCTACCCACCTCCTTTGACTATTGGGGGTGCTTCTCTTGCCTATCACGATGATCTGATCACCTTTCTAACTGTGTCCTTATTCTAGATCTCCCTAATCTAGGGTGTGAAGAGCCTGAATTGATGGGTGGTCTTGTGCAACTCAATTTTTTTTCATCCCTTCACACATACCCTCGAACCTTAAACCTTTTCCATCCATGCCTTTTTCTATTTCCTGCTTTGTTCGAACCTCCACCCATCTTGCCATTGCGCCTATTGATCCATGGAGGACCTAGGGTTTTGTCTCTAGATGGGCCCCAAGCTACATGCCCTTGATTTCCTCCTACCTTCCTTATTCGATCATAATGCCCAACCCTTGTAGTCTAAGTGTCCTTGTTTCTCTCCCCTTTGGTAGATGACCATTGTCTTCTTCAATCCTACAGTGATGACCATTCCTTTTCTGCATCTACAGCCCAATGCCCCAATTTGCCCCTATTGAAAATCACATTTCGCTCCTTTCATCGCGCCTCTTCCCCCTAAATTTTATTTTAGAAGAAAATATTTGATTTAAATAAATTATTTTAATTTATTTAAAATAGGAGTGTTAACTAATTAAATAATTTTTAAAAACTATTTAATTATACAAGAAAAACAATAATTTAAATAAATTATTTTTAATTTATTTAAAAGAGTGTTAGCTAACTAAATAATTTTCAAAAATTATTTAATTATAGAGGACCAAAGATGAATTTTATTTTTATTTTTCATTAATGTTGGAGAGAAAATGATAAGAGATGTAATCACTAAATAATTAAAAATTATTCAATTAATATTGATATGATAAAACGATTAAGAGAATTAAAAAATTATTATTATTATTATGGATGAAAAGAGGAAAATGTTAGCTTAATTAAATCATAACAATTATTTAATTAATATAGATAGAAGAAATGATAAGGATAATGATGAAATGATAAGATGAAAATGCATTAGCCATTTTTAGGCATTTATAATATTCAATAAGAAATCTACCACCACCTTTGATGTAGCACTATATGGTGAAATTGCCTCAACCCACTTGATGAAGTAGATAGCAGCCACAAGAATCCACCTATATTTATTATTATATGTTTCCTATATTTTATTTATGAATTCAATTCCCCAATGCCAAAAATGAGACTCTACCATCACCAAAGTAAGAGGTAGGGCACCCTAAAACCTCCAGTTACTTGAAAACCTCTAATAGGAATCACACCTCCTCATTTGTCCAACCACTTCCATGAACAAGGTAGGCCACTAGTATCCCACTCTAAGGATCTTTTGTGCAATTTCTTTGGCCTTGAAGCATCCTCCATAAATTCCTCGATGGCATTCATTGATCACCTTATTGGTTTTTCTCTATTAAGGCACCTGAGTATTCATCCATTTAGATCTCTCCACATCAAGTTATCATATATTGGCACATTCTTATGAGATTGTAATTTGAGATTTTTATGTCGGTTCTCATTCATCCTACATGGAAACTTCATATTTTGAATTTAGAAGATAATTTTCTTATACAAATGATCATCCTTTAATTGGAAATAGGTAGATGCACAATCATCAAATTATCTTCATTGACTTTAGTTGCTTATAAATTTTAACTTATTTAAGTTTGGCCAAACCTTTCCTCTAACCATATTCATTGTTTGTACCATCATGTCATATTAATGGATCTTATTGATCCATTTGTATCTCTTCTCTAAGGCTTATTACTAAGGGAAAATAAATTTTATGGTTGTGTGTGACACATACATAATTGTCTTTGATCCTATTAAGTATGACCTTTTATTCTTGATGTATTTGACGAGGGCATAAGAACTTTTTTCTATTATTTAATATTTTAATTATGCCAATTACAAAGAATTATTGAAAAATATAATAGGTTGCTCACACCCATCCTTATTATTTTGGAACAACTCAAAAACAATGTAGAGTGAAGAAAATAAGAAGAGATGTAACGATTTAGAATAATTTAGACTTACCAAGATTGGTGCCTCTTTGATGTATTCATTTATATTCACAAATGCCTCAATTGGTTCATCACCCCAAGTAACTAATTGCTCCCTCTTTAAAATATTAGAGATTGTTTTGGTATTTTCAACAAAAATTGGTATGAACCTCCTTAATAATTTGATTATTCCAAAAAATACTACACTCCCTTGACCATCTTGGGCCTAGGAATAAGGTCATTTTCTCTTACCCTTTTTGCAAAATGTTTTAGGTGGTAAGTTCATCAAGGAGAATAGAGGTGGAGAATTTTTTTGGAAATAATTTTGAGATGTGGAAGTTGAAGATGGAGGATCTATTGATAGATCAAGATTTGTGTGATGTTGTTGATGAGAATGTTTTAAGGCCCACAGATCCTACTTTGGATACTCAATATGATGTTATGTACTGTAAATCCAAGGGTCTAATTAGAGTGTGCTTGGAAAAATTTGTTTTAGCCAATGTCTATGAGGAGACCTTTGAACAAAAACAATGGAAAAAATTTGGTGAGATGTATCAAGCGAAGTCTTTAGTGAATAAAATTCCTTGAGAATGGAAGAGGGTGGATGAATTAAAGATCACCTATAAAAATTCAATATGTTGGTGGCTCAATTAGCATTAGTTGGTGTTAAAATGGATGAGGAGGAGAAATTTCAGATCTTACTTTGTTATTTTCTTGATTCATGGGATTATTGTGTTATGGATATTGGAAGTACTTATGTTATCTTGAAGACTAAGTATGTAGTGGGTTCTTTGATTTTTTGAAGAGACGAGGAGGAATGTATCTATCAATGCTAAGGAGACCCTAAATGTTCATGGAAGATCTAAGGAAAAAGGAAAGAATAATGAGAAGCATGATAAATCCAAGTCCAAGGGGAGATCCAAATCTCCTGGAAAGTCCAAAGTTATTTGCTAGAACTGTGGTAAGCCTAGACACTTTCGTAAGGACTACAAAGAAGAAAAAGAAGAAGTTTAATTATGATTTTGAGTCCAAGAAGGAAGATGGTAATGCATTCATTACTGTTAGGAATTGCATGCAGAAGATATCAATTAAACATAGATAAATATTAAATAGAGGAATGAAAAATACATAGAAATAATAACAACGAGAGACAATTTTAACATGGTTCACCTAAACTCGGGCTACATCCACCAATAGAGAGTCCAATATTATTATCTAGAAAATTGAATGGATTACAACCAACAATCCTTGCAACTCAATACCGCTGCAAATGCTACAATACAATATCAATGGAAACCCTAACCCTTAGCCGTTTTATCAAGACTTATGTCAGTTACAAAATATGTTTTTTTTTTATGTTGGCCAATAGAAAAATAACTCTCGACGCCTTTTTAAAATAATAAAATTCATGCCCTTGGACCTCGCAAGGGGTGCTGCCCCTTGACCTCATCTTGGGGGCACTATCCCCAAATCCGTGTTAAATAATTTGGGGTGAAACCACACTGATAAAAGTGGGGAAATCTAACCTCTGAGTTTGATTAGGCTCCATATAACAATAGTTACAACTTTGGATACTCATGTAGGTAATGATACATGGTTAAATGACTCATGTTCATCTTTCCATTTGACCTCTTATAGAGATTGGTATTTTGAATATGAAGAATTTGATGGAGGTAAGGAATACTTAGGTGATGATTCTCATTTAAATATTGTTGGACATGCTAAAGTTAGAATCAAGTTTCCTGATGGTAGAATAAAAAATATTAATGGTGTCTTACATATCCCTAGATTAGCATGAAATTTGTTATCTATGAGAAAAATAATAGATGTAGGTATGCAGGTAGTCTTTTTTGATGTAGGATGCAATATGGCTGGAGGTGCTATGGTGATTTCTAGAGGTTTCGGGTTTGGCACTTGTATAATCTTGATGCATACACTATTGAATATAAAATCACTTCTATAAAAAGAAGGTATGTGGCATCTTCATTGAAAGAGGTGAGGATTTCATCTTCAACAGATAGTCATGGATTTTGGGTACCCAAGGGTGCTCTTTCTTTTGAATCAAATTTACCTATAAGGAAGACTATGTTATGGCACTAGAGACTTGGCCACATTGGAGAAAAAGGTCTAAGATCCTCAAAAAATAAAAATCTTGTTGAAGGGTTGACTAATTGTAATCTTGATTTTTATTTCTATGAGCATTGCATTATGGAAAACAAAACCACAATCAGTTTTACTCGAGTTCTCATAAATCTTGTGGTGTATTGGACCTTATTAATTATGATGTGTTTGGTCTTATAGATGTTCCTTCGATTGTAAAATCCACATATTATGTTTCATTTATTGATGATTATAGTAGAAAGGCACGGGCATATTTTTTGAAGAGTAAATATGATGTTTTTATTCGGTTTAGAGAATTTAAAGTAATAGTTGAGTTGCATATTGGAAAGAAAATAATTTTTTTGAGGACTAATAATGGTGTTAAATTTTTCTAAAATGATTTTGATAGATTATGTAAAGATTATGAAATTTTGAGACAAAAAACAACTCCATATTCAACACAACAAAATGGAGTTGTAGAAGGAATGAACAAGACATTGATGGAGAAGGCTAGGAGTATATTGAGTGGTGTTGGTCTAGAACAAAGGTTTTGGGTTGAAGTTATTGCCACTGCTTGTTACCTAATTAATAGGTTTCCTACATCATCTCTTGTTGATAAGATGCCTATAGAGATATGATTGTTTCACAAGTCTTCATTGAGACATCTTAGAGTTTTTGGTTGCAAGGCATATGCACTTGTGCTAAAAGAGAAGTGAACAAAGTTGGAGAACAAGGTTGTGAAATGTATCTTCATCGAATACAATTATGATGTGAAAGGATACAAGCTTTGGGATCATGTTTCACAGAAGGTAATATATATTAGAAGTGTTATTTTTAGAGAAACTAAGCTTTCTTCTATTACATTGTAACAAAAAAAACTAAATAGAAAGATGTATTTCAACTTCCCCATACATCTAAATAAGTTGAATCAATGACCTTGGATAGACAAGAAGTTGAGGAGAGCTCATCTAAATTTGAATCTTTAGAAGAGGATGAAGAACCTCCAAATTAGCTTGTTTGAAGGTCTACAAGGCATAAAAAACCACCTTGAATTTATTCACCCGATGATTGGAGATGTATTTTTTATTTGAATACTAACATAGATGAACCCAAATCTGTAAAAGAGACATTAGGTATGAATGATGTAAAATCTTGGAAGATTTTTATATATGAAGAAATTTCAGCTTTGAAAAAGAATGATACATGGGATCTAGTACCATTGCTTGAAGGATGAAAACTTGTTGGTTGTAAATGGGTGTTCAAGAAAATTATTGGTTCAAATGGAGGTATTGATATTTACAAAGCAAGGTTGGTTGCTGAAGGTTTCTCCCAAGCTGAGGGTGTTGATTACAATGATATATTTTCTTTTATTACAAAAATGACATCCATTAGATTTTTTCTTTCTATTGTTGCCACTTATGATTTAGAGGTTGAGCAGATTGATGTAAAAATGACTTTCCTTCATGGTGACTTCAAGGAGGCTATTTATATGACACAACTAGAGCACTATGTGGTGAAAGGTAAAAGTAATTTGGTTTGGAAATTGAAGAAATCTTTGTATGGCCTATAAAAACATCCTAGGCTGTGGTACCAAAAACTTAATACATATGTGTTGAGTTTGGGATTTGAGCATTCTAAATTAGATCATTATGTTTATTATAAATATAATGATGATTATTTCCTACTTATTGCATTATATGTTGATGATATGTTGTTTATTGGTAAAAGGAAATGAATGATTTCAGAACTAAAGTCTCAACTTGTAGACAAATTTGAAATGAAAGATCTTGGTGTAGCTAAACACATTCTTGGGATGGAAATTAGAAGAGATAGAGTGAACACAAAGTTGTCTTGGCCAAAGTAAGTATTGCAATTCAATTTTACAGAGGTTTAACATGTAATATTATAGTCCATTGTGTGTTTTGTTTACATCTGGAACAAAGTTATCTATTTCAAATTGTCCTACATCCCCATTGGAGATGGAAAACATGAGTAGAGTGCCTTACTAAAGTGTAGTTGGAAGTTTGTTGTATGTTATGGTTTACACTAGACTAGATATTGCCCAAGGAGTGGGATTTTTTTCTAGATATATTTCTAATCTTGGTAGAGTTCTTTTGGATATAGTTAAAAGAAACTTCAAATATTTGTGGGGTATCTTAGAGTATTCCTTGTGTTATGGTAATTTAGTAGGAGATAAACTTTCCCTTGATATTCATGGTTATATGGATTTATACTAGGAAGGTGACATTGATAGGAAATGATCCACTAGTGCTTATGTGTTTACTTTATTTGGTGGTGCAATTAGTTGGATGAGTAAGCGACAAGCTTTGGTCACTTTGTCCACTACTGAAGCTGAGTATATGACAACTACTCATTCTTGTAAATAAGCCATTTGGTTTAAGAGATTATGTTAAGATATTGAAATAAAATAAGGTGTAGTGGTAATTTATTGTGGTAGTCAGAGTGCAATCTACCTAGTTAAGAAACTGACATTTTATGATAGGACTAAGCACATTGATGTACAAAATCATTTTGTTAGAGATACACCGAAGATGACAGGGTGAAGCTAGTTAAGGTAGAGACTGATGAGTTCTTTTATTATTTAAATAATCCTATGAGCACAAATAATTTTAGATGGTGTTCAAAGTCTATGGGTCTTTCAATCCCTAATAATTAAGAGACAGTGTTTAGGCTCCCTCTCGTTGCTCTTGCAAGGTATTCAACAAGTGGGAGATTTTTTGGGAAAATGTATCTCAAACTTGCAATTACAAAGGTTTATTTTTGATAGGTCAGTGTGGGGGGCGTAGGGGGTACCCCCTGCAAGGTTTGAGAGTCTCATCTCCCATCGAGGGGTTTGATGGTGGTGCACCCCATGAGGGTTTGGGAGCAACACCCTCGAAAACCATATTTTATGTATATTTTGTTGGCTTATCTTGCCCTATAAGGAAACCTTATTTTATGAGGGTGTTGTATTATGGCTATAGATTATGATGTATTCTACAAATTTGAAAGCAATTTTGTTTCCTCTAGATCTCTAGTTGGTGATACTCTTGTGAGAAGCTTTCTTTGCAAGTATATTGTAATCTTCATGATTTTGAATAATATATTGGGTGAATTTTGGAGTGTGGGGTTTTTCCCTTGAAAGGGTTTACCCCACATAAATCACTTTGTTGTGGTATGCATGATATTTATGTTTATTTATGTTTAGTTTCTATAACTATTGTAAAGATCTCAAAAGTTTTGCATTACCCTTCTCTCAAGATTAGTTTAGGAAGTTGTTTTGCTATCTTAACTTCCTTACAATTTCATGCAAGGAATTTTTCAAAGTTATTTATGTAGGAATACTCAACATCACTGAGAGGGGGGGTGAATTAGTGATGTACAAAAAATAAAAATTAACCAACTTTAACTTTTAAGAAGCACAAAACTCAATGGAAACACATAAATATCACCATAACACAAGATTTGTAAGTGGAAAGCCCTAGAAAGGGAAAAACCACTGTGTAAGTTGGTTGGGTTTGAAGAGCCAATCCAATCCTCACATTTTGTTCACCATTAGGTCTCACTAAACAAATTCTCACCGATTACATTAGAGCACCAACTCCTTATGAAATACAAGAGCACCAACTCCAATAAAATATAGGAGCATCAACTCTAATAAAATACAAAATCACCAACTCCAATGTGAAATATAAGAGCACCAACTCCAATGATTAATGAAGAAGAAATGTACAAAGTACTGCTGTGTTTACAATATGCTTCAGATCATTAATTTCCCCTATTTGACAAACAAACTATTAACACTTAACCTTGCATACATGGATAATAAATTATTTTTCAAGAATCCTATTATCTCAACAAACACAAACAAGGTTTAAACTAATATATATATGGACAATGAACTTACCGAACCTTTGCCTACATCTTGATTGTAACCTTCTTCAAATGATCAAATAGAAAACACAAAATGAATCTTACACAACCATGTCCCATGTCAAGATGATCAACTTAGAAAATTTTATACTTTAATGATATGAACATTTGCACATTCTACACACACCTTGACTTCAAATCAAACTCTATATACTTGTGATCTCATTCATATTACATTAATCTATGAAAATAAAAATACACTTCATGAAAGCAGTCATATAATGACACCATATTACTCTTTCACAAATTGTTATTCAAATATCCCTCACTATGCATTGTCTTGAAAAAACTATGTCGTCATAGTCTTCAGAACCTTCTCACAGAGCCCAAACTTTGATTAAATTTCACTAGTAGAGATACCCATTCCATCACTATCTCAATACAATTATAAAACTATTAACAAACTGCTTCAAACTAGAATATGGGAAAATATTTGTCAAAGTCATGCTGAGGGAAATTTCTATTGGAGATTGTTGAAGGTTTAAAATCCCATCATTGATATGTGTCTTCACACCATCAGGCAATCAAATGTCAGTTCTTTATGTCTCTACTCTCGCCTTCGCATAAAGGAATGTCGGGAGTGGCCGATCTGACAAGGTTAAGGAGCCACTCACCATACAAGAGTGATTCCCTTGAGTGGTCACTTAAGCGACCTTCCACCGGTGATAGCAAGTCACCTTAAAATTCTAAGAAAAGTGAACCTATCATTAACCTTGCACTATGAACTTCATAAGGAAAAGAAACATTAGGGTTTTAGGAGGTTTTGCAACTAAGTCTTAATACTCTAATACATACCAAATGTGAATAGGTTGTTTGTGAGTCATTTCTATCACAAATCACTATCACACTGTCATTGGATCTATCACTGGATACAAGCACTTCACAATGTTACAAAATACATACAAATCATAGAGGCACTGTCTATCACCACACTGTGAGTCACTATCCATCTACAAACTACTTCACTGTATCATGTCATTGTCTGTATACTATCCCCTTGTATTGCATACTTATCACTTTGTACCATCTATATACTATCACCTAATCCTTGACCACTGTAAAATATGTTTGAAAGGTTTACATGCCAATACCACTGTCATTTTATCATTAACATGACATCAAAGGAAAAGAAAAATTCCATTGCAACAACACCATGAAATGAACAAGTACTTACATTTTTGCATCAACACCGTGAAATGAATGAATAATCACACCTTCACTTTTGCATCAACAACATTTCAATTTTGCATCAACATACCCCATGAAAATGAAACAAGTACCTTTGACACCAATGAAAAATAAAACAAGTACCTTTGACATCTGTGACAAGCATCAACACTTGTGATCTTTGACATCAATGACAAACATCAACAAACTTCCCCTTTGTCATTGATGGAAAAATGTTGCTTTGCAAATCTATCACTCCCCCTTTGATATCAGAGACAAAGGACTACTTACGCCTCCTACAAAAACCAAAATAGGAATACCTCCATTGATTACTGTCATGTTGTTTACACACTAGGATTGAAGTGTGAAAGAGAACTGTCATATCAATATGGCTGAATGAACTTGGACTAAGCATCAAGCATATCACTGCCAACCTTGGCAATAGTATCATTACACTAGCAAGATTCTCTCAAGTAAATTGATTGCATATCATTGTCATTGCACTAACACTAACACCAAACCCCTACAAGAATATTCTCTCAAGGCAACTGAATGTGGCACTATCATCATACCCCTACAATAGGATTCTCTCAAGACAAAATATCACTTTGCAAGAATATACAGTCCAAAAATAAATGAATATCCCTTTCAAACCTAGATTGAGATCTACAAACCTTGACTTAAATCTAAAAACCCTCTATGACTGAGATAACTTGCAAACTATGACTGGACATATATGTAAAACATTGTATTTTGTCTAAGCCACAACTACAAAACATGAAAGATAGTTAACAACAAATGATACATGAGAGGAATAAAAGGAATACCACTATCAAAGCATCATATCATTATCCAAGATCCATAATACACTGTCATTGCAAATTTTAAACAAGGATTGCCACAACTACCATATCACTATGCAAACAAAGTAGTATCATGAGTTCAACACTTGACAGTGACTACTAGCACTGTAAAAAAAAGAATAGATGCAATAAAAAAACCTCAAAATGTAACCAAATATGAAACAAACATTCAAAATTCAAGGACAAGGAACAAAGATATAAGCTCCCCCTAAAATCGTGCTAAAAAGAAGTGATTTAGTGAAGTCAACGAAATTTATTGGCTACAAACTAGAAAAATAATGCCTGCTAGGAGCACTTCAATCCAATAAATATGGATATAATTATACCTGTAATCTCAAAGAGTTTTGTGACCTACCTCCTATCAACCAGTTGAATGATTTTACACAGCTTAAACAGATTAAGAAAAAAGGTTGTGGCGGGAAATGCAAATGCAATAAATGCTATAAAAATAGATATGAAGGAGAATATGCTTTCAAAAGAAGTAAACATAGTAAGCATGGGAAAGAGAAATTTAGGGTGGTTCCTTATAAAAGAAGAAAGTTTTCAAGACAACCTCTACCATATTTAGGAGAAGAAATGAGTAGGCTCCAAACGGAATTAAATGTTTTATTTGTAAAGGTCCTCATTATGCCACAAATTGTCCTAAGAAGCTAAATCCTTGAACAAAGATTTATGTTGTTTTTGAATTTGAAAATACTGAGTGGGAAATTGTCCAGGGTAAACATATTTCTTTAGATAGATAATTTGTATGAACTCATTGAAGTTGTTCTTGATAAAGGTTATATGATGAAATATAATTAGGATTTGAAAGATAGGATAGAGAAGCAACAAAGACAAATATCATCTAAATCAAAATCAAAATAATCCTCTAATGACGAAGAATATTATTTAATCACTCTTCTCAAGGACACCTTAAAGGATGTCCAATTAAAGATTCAAATTCAAAAATCCAAAGATCCTTACAAGATGACATGCACTAAAGAAGAAAGAAAAAATGTTGTTCGACGACATCTATCCAAGCTCAATAATTTGTAAGTTCATCAAGAAGAGCTTAAGAAATAACTAAAGCAAATGAATAGACCTAAGAAGAATTATGCTAAAAAGGTTGATCATGGATATAGAATTCCACCCTAGAAAAAAGATAAAGTATCATCTTCTAAACATTCATCTAAACAAACGATCAGTGGTGATGATGATATTATAACTGTCTTTAAAAAGCTTGACCTTCTCCTTGAGGATGTTGCAGATCTTAAACGCTTGGTAAAGACACAACAAAAGGAAGTGAGAAACCTCTCTACTTTAGTGGGAGAAATCAAAGAAATCTTGTTCATAGTCGATCATCAAAGTGTGGCACAGACAAAATCTGAACAAGAAATACAAGAAGAATTTGAAGAAGCGAGTAGCAGCAACAACAACCTCATACAAAAAACCAGAGATAGATCGTGCTCTCTATTATTGGCTAATAATGGGAACTATATCAAAATTAATTTATGCTTTCCAGGTTTTAAGAAGATTCATATGGATGCTTTTGTTGATACTGGATCTTCTCAATCACTGGCCAAAATAAATGCCATCCATTCAGAAATCTGGACGCCAAGGTCGGACCTCCACACAGCCACGCCATTAATGTAGAATAGATACACATGGGCAATTATGCACAAGATGTACATATTGAAATCATGGGAAAAATGTTTGTTACTGACTTCATTGAATATAATGGTCTTGAAGATGATGTCCTATTAGGATATCTATGTCTCACTAAATATGAGCCTCTTCAATTCTGGAAACACAAATTTTCTTTAAGACATGAAGATAGCCAAGTCGAAGTTCCTGCACTAAAAATAGTAAATCATAAGTTTGAATATAGTAGGAAGAAAGAAAAGAAAGAATTAGTTAAATAATTGACAAAATCATCTACAAATATGTTTTATGAAATCAAAAGCAAATTCAAATCTGATTGTTGCAGCATGAATCCTCTACAGTTCCGGTCGCAAGATCATGAAGAATGTGAAATACAGCTAAAACCAGAATGCCAGTCCGTAATTCCCCATGATCCTGCATACTTGATGAGACCAATAGAGGTAAAAGAGATGGATGAGCACTTAAATGAACTCCTTGAAGAACATTTTATTCATCCAAGCAAAATTTCATTCTCTTGCCCAACTTTTCTGGTAAACAAAAGAGATGAAAAAGAAAGAGGAAAAAAGAGATTTTGTATTAATTACAAACCTCTTAATGACATCATTCTTCCATTTAATTATCCAATTCCATTTAGTAATGATCTAATCAAAAGAGTTGTTAATAAGAAGGTATTTTCAAATTTTGACCGCAAGTCAAGATTCTAGCAAATCAAGGTGAAAGAATCAAATAGGTATATAATTGCATTTTCAATTCCACAAGGGTTGTATAAATGGAATTTCATGCCATTTGGTCTTTGCACAATGCCAACTTACTTCCATTGAAGAATGGACCAAGTGCTCAGAAAATTGAAAGATTTTTGTGCAATATATATTGATGATATCATTGTATTTTCTGATTTTGAAATTGATCATTTGTAGCATCTTGAAGAATTATATGCAGCTATTAAAAAGAATGGAATATGCTTATCATCCAATAAAATGGTAATTGGTCAAACTTAGATTGATTTCCTAGGATTACACCTGAACAAAGGACAAATTCAATTGCAACCTCACATTTTCCAATGCATTCAAAAATTTCTTGATATATTGCAAGATAAGAAGAAAATTCAAAGATTTTTTGGTTGTTTGAATTATTTCTCACCATTTTATAAAGGTCTTACAACCGATAGAAAAGAAATCCAGGAACACCTCAAGAAAAACAAAGAAGGATGGTCGCTCAAGGCTATAGAGGCAGTCCAGAGAATCAAATCAAAATGCCAAAATCTACCCTCATTACAAATCCTAGTTGCTGAGCTACCATTAATTCTATATACTGACACTTTGACACAACTTGGTTAGTTGTTCTTATACAAGAAGAAGGAGATGGAAAAAGAAGTATCTGCAGTTACAGGTCTAGCACTTGCATGGATACAGAATGCAGATATCATATCTTTGAAAAAGAAATACTAGTAGTTAAGAAGGGTATTGAGAAATTCAAGTTATTTCTTAAGCTAGTAAAATTTACTGTAAGAACAGATAGCCAGGTGATGAGAAGTCTGCCAAAAACAAACCAAATAAGGACATCACCTAGGGAAGAATTGCTAGATGGTATTTTGAATTCCTCAGTTATGATTTTGAAATTGAGTGGATCAAAGGAGAAAATAACCCACTAGCTGATGTATTAACAAGAGAGCTTGCATGATCAATATATCATAGGATTATCCTCAATGACCCTGATTTCCATAGATCATATGGCACCCCTATGTTTCATAAGAAAGATGGTAATGGAATTTATACCACACTTCCATATTTCCCCAATCATATACTAGAATTACTTCTTAAATCTTACTTTCTAGATAAGTGGCTTAGAGATTTAAGGCAAAAAAAATTCTACCATCATGGACAAGGAATAAAGAAATAAGCTCCCCTGGAAACCATGCTAAAAAGTACTAATTTAGTGAAGAGAGGAAAGATAATAACACCTAATCACTCCCTCAAATTTTCAAATGCATCCTTGCCATTTTCATATAATTTGTTCCCGAACACCCATTTTGCACCAATAATGTTCTTGTCTTTAGGCTTAGGAACTTACTCCCATGTCTTATTCTTCTCTATTTGGCTTAATTCTTCCTCAATGGCCTTAACCAAACATTCATCCTTGTTGGCCTCATTGTAATTCTTTGGCTCTATTTCAGATAACAAACAAAGATTGGCTTGGTCACTTGATTGTGCAAGTTTTCTTCTTGTTTGTACTCCTACATTTTTGTCCCCAATAATCTACTCTTCAGGATGATTTCTTTGTAAATATTTTGAAAGAGTCTTTGTCATATTATTGTAGACATCCAAATTTGGACACTTACATTTGTCCAGATTTATCCCTTTTCATCTAAACATCCTCTTATTCGCATTAATTAGATAATATTGCTATTATCTAATTAATACCCTTAATCCCTCTTTAATCCCTAAGGTATTTAGTTAATGATTAAATACCTTACCCCCTTTAATCTCCTTTTCATCAAATGAATTAAATAAATATGACATTTATTTAATTCCTCACATGTCACATCCTTTTCCTTAATCCTAATCCATCTCCTCATCCCATCATTAGGGATGTGCACATGGTTAATCCCTGATTAGGATGTGTCACATCCTCCAAATTTTGTAAGTTGGCTCTTAATCTTCATTAGCCACTAACTGTATTCTAATTAGTGATTAGTCAGACTAATCAATCCCCCTTTGGTCAACTCTCACTTTTATTCCTCCAAGAATCTCCCTCTTCCCCATAAATCTAAAATTCACTTTTGATTCCTCCAAGGAATCTCCTCTTCCCCATGTGATCATTGAAAGGTTACATCAAGTCACATGAAGGCCAAGAACCTTCCATTATAAGGGCCTTGTTTTATCCACAAGGCACTTTTCAGCCTCCTCCATAAGAACCTTGTCTTATCCACAAGGTACTTATCATATGAATTTAAAATTCATATTTATTCTCCCAACCACCTTATCCACTTCAATTATGTGAATTAAATATTCACATTTATTTCTCCAACCAATTCTCTCTTCTCCATGAATATTTTTTGAGAAATACTAAAATTCCTCATATGTCACTTTCATTCTCACTTGCGGACAAGAGGTTCCTTTTTGAGAAAATCCTCTCATCCTCCAAGGTACTTGAAAATTACTTGTCCTTCCTCACATCATTTGTACCTTTTCCATCTCACCTTACCCCTTGGACAACTCACCCTCCACATGTCAAGATGTGAGGGCTTGTGAGTCCTCAACTCACCACAACCCTCCATCTTGGCCATGGTGGCTCAATCCTGATCGTTGAATTCTCTACAGAATTCAATTTCCTCTATAAATCCCTCCCCTCTTCCTTCATTAAAAGGATATTAGACTTCATGAATTTTTAGTAGCCAACTTATGATTCTAAGCCTTTCAAGCAGCCATTAAGCATTTTCCTTGCATTCAAGAGCTCATTTTCCATCCATTTCCCATCATCTATCCCTCTCATCTTGCATTGATATCATTTTCAATCCATTTTCTATCACCTTTCCACCAAGGAGAGCAGCATAAGAGGTATAATTGTTTCATTGTTTTTCATCTTTCTCTTTTGTGTTTTACTTAGGCTAATCATTGAGGTGGTCTTGTGTTCTTTTCTTTGCATTTTTAGTTAGTTTTGCATATTTAGGAGTAAGAAATGCATTCACACAAGTATCAATAGGTTTTTCATATGTTTCTTCTTCCTTTGGAACCTCTTGTTCTTGTTCTGGTTCATATTCTTCTTCAAAATCTTCAAACTACTATGCTCTAGGCTGAAAATTTTCATCAACTTTAACATTAGTACTTTCAACTATTTTTTTGAGTCTCTTATTGAAAAACTTATATGCTTTGCTATGTGTAGAATATCCTATGAATATGCCTTCATCACATCTAGATTCAAAACTTACCATACCTTCTTCATCTCTTTTAATAAATCATTTTCTACCAAAAATCCTAAAATAACCAACATTGGCTAACTTACCATACCAAAGTTCATATGGAGTGTTTTTGACATTTAGCCTTAATTGCACTCTATTTAGAGTACACATAGTTGTATGGACAACCTCTTTCCAATAGGTATTTGATAGATTGGAATCATGAAGCATTATCCTAGCTATCTCCTTGACTGTCATATTCCTCCTTTCTGCAACACCATTTTGCTAAGGTGTCCTTGAGGTTGTAAATTGTCTTTTAACACCATGCTGATCACAATAATCTAAAAACTCTCTTCAAGTGTATTCTCCAACCTTATCAGACCTCAAGCATTTGAGTTTTTATTTTGATTCCTTCTCAACTAGCTTCCTAAGATCTCAAATCTTTCAAATGCCTTTGATTTGTGTGTAATAAATGTCAACCAAGTCATCCTTGTATAGTCATCAATGAAAAGCATGAAGTATCTCTCTCCATTTAATGCTCTTATCCTTGTAGGACCATACAAATCTGTATGCACCAATTGTAAGGGTTTTGTAGATGAATATTCTTTTGTCTTGAAGCTGATTTTGGTTTGCTTCCCATGTTGGAATTAATTGCATATGCTACTCATAGGCTTGTTGATTTTAGGCATGTCTCTTACATTTTGATTTCTACTAACTTTGATTAGATTATCAAAGTTTAGATGTACAAACCTTCTATGCCACAACCAACTTTCTTCCACTTTTCCCATAATACAAATGCTTGTATATCCATATTTGATTGTAGTCCCTGTGAGACTATACACATTGCTTCTTATTCTTAAACCTTCAACCACTAATTTTCTTGGTTTCTTCCTTATTTCACAACCTTTATCATCAAACAAAACATTATATCCACTATCATAAATCTAACTTACACAAAAAATTGTGTTTAAGTCCTTCAACAAAGTAGATATCATGAATAGGTGTTTTTCCATCTAAAGCAATGTACCTTTACCTCTGATTTGGATGGTATTATTGTCTCCAAACTTGACAAACCCTCCATCATGGTCTTCAAACTTTGTGAATTTTATCTTGTCACCTGTCATGTGGTTTGAACAACCACTATCTAAGATCCACAAATCCTTCTTCTTAGCATGCAAGGAAGCTTGCACAAACATTGATTTTTCAGCTTTAGTGACCTTTTATTTTTGCCTCCAAACTAATTTTGGTTTATCCTCCTTCTTATCAAGGTTTGTAAGATTTATCTTCTTCATGGAATGATCATTACCTCTTTTCTTGTGTTCATCAAGACTAGGTATACAATACTTGGACATGCCCAAATTTATTGCAATTGTGGCACCTTAGATTTCTTAACACCATGAAAGGAGTTCTACCAATAAAGTTAGATCTTCTTCTAAGGATAACCTTACAATCATTAGATTTGTGACCATATTGGTTACAATAGCAACAATAAACATAAAAGTAAGAGTTAAACTTGAATGATCCACTCCTTCTTGCAAGAATTGAACTTGTGAATCTTTTATTTCTGATTTTTGATGAACTATCTACGTTAACATTGTTGTTAGGATAGTCATAATAAGCATGTGCATCACCTTGGATACTTTTTCCAACTTCTTCATTTTGAAGATTATAAGTTTTTGAGCTTTTTCCAACTTCATACCCCAAACCAGACATGTCTTTGTATCTCTTTTGTTTTCCCAAAAGATCTTCCAACTTTCTACTATCATACCTTTCTAGATTCTTCCTTAAACTCACAATTTTTGCTTCTAAACCTTGACAAATCTTCTCTTTGGCTTCTAACTCATTTTTTCCATGTCTTCAATTCTTTTACTCTCTTCAAGTTGAGTTTTCAGGCTAATTATAAGTTGGTCTGTCTCTTCAACTTCCTCACAAATACCTCTCATAGAATTGATTGTTTCATCTACTCTAAGAAGATAATCTGTAATCTTTTATTCTTCATTCATTTTTAATCATTCAAACTTTTCTCTAAGGGTTGGAAACTTGGCTTCCTTGATTTTGATATCACCTTTTATAAATACTGACTAACTTGTCCCAAATATCTTGTGCACTCTTACAATGCATGAATTTAACAAGGATCTCATTTTTCAAATCACAAAATATGGCATCCTTGGCCTTTGCATTGCATTCATAAGCCTTCTTATCATCAACAATAGAAAGAGGTGTTGAAGGCACTATATAACCTTTTTCTACTGATGCCCATACATCAAATCCCAAACAAGACAAGTAAGACTTGATCCTAAAACTCCAAAAAGAAAAATTAGTTCCATCAAATAGAGGTGATTTTGAGGTAGAATATCCTTCCTGATTAGCTATAGTATCCCACTATTAGGATCAACCCAAGTTGATTAAAATTCTATAGGGAACCTTTCTCTGATACCAATTGTAGTAATACTAAATATCACTGAGAGGGGGGGTGAATTAGTGATGTTCAAAAACCAAAGAAATTAACCAAATTTAACTTTTAAGAAGCACAAACTTCAATGGAAACACATAAAAATCACCATGACACAAGATTTATAAGTGGAAAGCCCTAGATAGGGAAAAACCACTATGTGGGTTGGTTGGGTTTGAATAACCAATCCAATCCTCATATTTTGTTCACCATTAGGTCTCACTAACCAAATTGTCATTTAATAAATTAGAGCACCAACTCCTTATGAAATATAGAAGCACCAAATCCAATGAAATACAGGAGCACCAACTCCAATGTGAAATACAAGAGCACCAACTCTAATGAGTAATGAAGAAGAAATGTACAAAGTATTGCTCTATTTACAATATGCTTCAGATCATTAATTTACCCTGTTTGACAAATAGACTATTAACACTTAACCTTACACACATGGATAATAATTTCTTTTACAAGAATCCCCTTACCTCAATAAACAGAAACAAGGTTTAAAATAATATATATATATATATGGACAATGAACTCACAAAAGCTCTACATACATCTTGACTGTAACCTTCTTTGAATGATCAAATAGAAAACACATAAATGAATATTACACAACCATGTCCCCTGTCATGATGATCAACCTTAGACAATGTTAGACTTCAATCATATGAAAATTTGCACATTCTCTGCACACACCTTGACTTCAAATCAAACTCCATATACCTGTGATCTCATTCAAATTACATTAATCTATGCAAAGAAAAATACACTTCATGAAAGCACTCATACTGTGACACCATATTACTCTTTCACAAAATGTTATTCAAATCTCCCTCACTATGCATTATATTGACAAAACCATTTTTTCATAGTCTTTTGAACCTTCTCACATAGCCCATACTTCAATTAAATTGCACTAGATGCACTAATAGAGATACCCCTTCCATCACTATCTCAATATAGTTACAAAACTATTAAAAAATTGCTTCAAACTAGAATACAGGAAAATTTCAATCAAATTCATACTGAGAGAAATGTTAGTTGGAGGTCGTTGAAGGTTTAAAATCCCATTGTTGATATGTGGCTTTGCACCATTGAGCAATTAAATGTCAGTTCTTGATGTGTCTACTCCCACCTTTGCATAAAGGAATGTTGGGAGTGGCTGGTCTGACAAGGTTAAGGAGTCAGTCACCATATGAGAGTGACCCCCTTAAGTGGTCACTTAAGTGACCTTCCATCGATGACAACAAGTCACCTTCAAATTATAAGAAAATTGAACCTATCATTAACCTTGCACTATGAACTTCATAGGGAAAATAAACATTAGGGTTTTAGGAGGTTTTACAACTAAGTCTTGGTACTCTAATACATACCAAATGTGAATAGGCCATTTGTGAGTCATGTCTATCACAAATCACTATCACATTGTCACTCGATCTGTCACTGGATACAAGCACTTCACAATGTTACAAAACACATACAAATCATAGAGGCACTTTACATCACCACACTGAGAGTCACTATCCATCTACATACCACTTCATTGTATCATGGCATTGTCTGCATACTATCCCCTTGTATTCCATACCTATCACTTTGTATCATCTATATATTGTCACCTACTCCTTGATCACTATAAAATATGTTTGAAAGGTTTAAATACCAATACCACGGTCATTCTATCATTAAGATGGCATCAAATAAAAGTACAAATACCATTGTAAAACCACCATGAAATGAACAAATACTTTCATTTTTGCATCAACACTATGAAATGAATGGATTAAAGGAATGAACAAGTACACCTTCACTTTTGCATCAACACCATTTCACATTTACATCAACATACACCATGAAAACGAAAAAAGTACCTTTGACATCAATGACAAATCAAACAAGTACCTTTGACATCTATGACAAGCATCAAAACTTGTGATCTTTGACATCTGTGACAAGCATCAAATTTTAACAAAACCTTTGACATCAATGATAAACATCAACCATTTATTTCATCACTAAATTAGTTGCACATTTAGTTTTGGGTTTTTTAAATGAATATGCTTTTTATGTTTATATAAGCTATTGGGTGTGTATGCTCTCTCCTTGAGTTATGTGCAAGCTTGGAGATTAGAAGCACCTTCTAGTTTACTTATTTATTTCATGATCATACCTATGGTTGAGCTAGCTTGTGTATGCTCTCCCCTTACACTTCGTGCGATCCTAGGGATAAAAAAAATAGTTTCAATCTTTCCCATTGGGGGGATTTCTTGGGGACTTCATCACCTCAATGATGACCTAAACCATGCTTTCTCATGGGGTATATAAAGGGGGAAGAGAGAAATTTATACCTCAAGAGTGAGTCACCATCGTATTTGGCTAAGCCATGGGACCCTCCATCAAGACTTATTTGGTGAAGAGGATAGGAGAAACCCTCCTAGACTCAAGCATTTGTAGATGAGCCCTTACTTCACATATACCACTAAGAACCTTATTTTTTAGCAATAATAAGACCATCGATCGAAAATATAATATGGTGCAAGGTATTGTATCATACTTGAAGTTTCTCACTATGTACCTCCTTAAGTAAGGTGGAAACTCTTTGGGATAAAGGCGTCAAAACCACCAAAATAAGGAAAAAGGTGAGCCTACACTAGTGTGGTAGTCCTACTTGAAAATTTATAGGGTTATTAATGTGCTCTGCATGTATTCTTGTCAAACCCAATAAAATGCATTCAACCTTATTACCTTGAAATTCATCAACCATCTTCTTTGTTGCTTTTGTCTCTTTCCAAAGAAAACAATCTATCCAAAATAGTAAAAACTTGTAAAAACATATCTTTCTATACAAAGCTAAAATTTTGAGTCATAACACCATGCTTTTGAACTATTTTGTGGCACTTATGATTTATTTGTCTTTGCATCTCTCTAATAGAGTTGCGCTTCTGAGACATCAACCTACACTTCAAAGTCACATAAAGATGCTTTTGATTCATACTGCTATACTTTTGAGTTGTAACACTACACTTTTGAATTATTTTGTGGCACTTCTAATCTATTTTCTTGTGCATATTTTTCATAGAGTTTCAATTTTGAGTTGTAAACCTACGCTTCTGATCAAATTCTATGGCATTTTTGAACTGACGTCCTATGCAATTATCTGAAGGAGTTACACTTTCGAGTCACTATACTATGCTTCTATGTAATCTTAATGCACTTCTGATCAGTTCTATTACAATTTTTACAAATCCTTAAGTTTCTAAAATATTACAAAAAAAGAAAATATTTTTAGGCTTTTGACCAGGCAGTCCTAGAACATTCTACTTGATTCTATCACCTTCATCCACAAACACAAATCTGGATCAAAATCCTATCCATCAAACATCTCATTTCACCTTTTGGACTTTATAACTATTATCCTTGACTTGGAAAATAATCCTTTTAACATAGCCATAACCATCCAATCATTGAACATCAAACAACCAAATAGTTTTTTTTGCAAACAACTAAATATTTAGAGTATGGTCTATATCTTCTATCTTTTATCTCTAGCTTACCTTTTTCTTGAAATTTTGCCTATTTCAAGTAGAGAGTTGAGTTAGCTTAATCACTAGTGGATAAAATAGCTTATGAGCCTTGGCCAATCTTGAGTTGGTGAAATCCACTCCTTATCCTTTTGCTTGGACTCATTAGTCTAGTTCAAGTAAAATAATCCATATCTTATCACTTAGCATCACTAGAAGATTTGAATTGACTTTGGTCTATTGTGGTTTTATCCAAAGAAAAATTATCAATCAAAACATCATCAATTCAAATCACCATATCATTTTCCAAGTCTAATAAATCTATTTTAAAATTCTAATAAATGACACATCCATATCAATCATCCACTTTTCATCTCACATATCATTTACTAAGGTCTTGAAATTTGTATGCCTATCACAAGATCTCAACATAATAAAATCATGGAATCCCACCAATCTAAGTCAAACATAACTACAACTATGGGTGATACTCAAGATGAGTTATACATGCCTTCTCATATGTTCACCTCAAATTCTTAGCAAACACTACAACCAACTACTTTAGGGGTTATACCTACTTTAGACGACACCACACAAGATAATTTTTAATTATCACCAATGAAACTACAAGAAATGAAACAAGACCTAGTCATAATTAAATCCATTGATAGTCTTCTTTATTTTGATCCCAACAAATATTTTATTATGCTAGCACAAAAGATGCCAAGTTACTTTGGATTTTAACATTGTCATACTTAGGGAAAAATTCCCTACAACCATTGCTTCATCACACACCTTAGAGGAAATAAATTAATCCAATATCCCAATCACAAACACCCCCATACAAAAATTATTCAATATCTCCATACCCCAAATTTTCATGCCAATTGCTTCAATCCAACCTTCCATACCTTCAACTGACACCAAATCAACAATATTTGCTAAAAAATCATCAATCCGCTTTACCAAGGACCCATCCCTTCTACTCATTTCACTACATACATTCCTAACCATCAAATCTCTTCATCTATACCATAAAAGTCTTAAAATTCCACATCGAACATGCTTAAAAACACATACATCCTAAATCATTTACAATATTCCAACATAGCTACAAACATATACATCCCAAACCATTCACAATTTTTTGGCATACCCATAAACACATGCATCCCAAACAATTATCAATATTCCATCTCTACAAACACATACATCCTAAATAATTATCAATATTCCACATTCACCATACCTACGAACACATATAACCCATATAACTCTCAATCTTCCACATTCACCATACCAAAAAATACATACACCCACCAACAATAAAATCAATCATCTATCCCCTTATTTAAAATTCCACAACAACAATCATACATCCCAAAAATCAATCATCCATCCCTTGAATTTCAATATCCACAAAACGAATTATACATCCGGGCGGGTGCATGAAGATGGGTAGCCAATTTGTGGAAATTTTTTTTTTGAAAACCCATAACGCAAGTGTGTTATAGTAAAACGTGCTCGCGTTATGGCTTGGTAATAACCGAGCCTAGCATCAGTCATTCCCAGCCCATAATGCAATCACATTATAATGCACTCGTGTTATGGTTTAAATTTCAAAAAAATGCGTGCATTTTGAATTCAAAAAATGTGCATTGTTTGAAATCAAAAAAACATTTCCAAAATGCGAGCGCATCATAACGCGCTCGCATTTTGTTCTACATTGATTTTTTTTCTTCTCGTTTTCTTGTTATAAACATTTAAGTTATAAGTTGACATTTACTTTCTTATACTTTAAGTTATATTTCATGTATATAGGCAGGATGTTTGAGAGTGGTTTCATATCTCTAGGAGTTATAATGCAAATTCTAGTTTTTGGAAGATCTTAAAAATTTCAGACTTAGTCAAATTTCAGTAATCAACATGTCAAATTTCAGTAATTAGGAGGTCAAATTTTAGTAGTTAGCAAGTTGTATCATCTTTATCTCTCACTCTCTCCCTCTCTCTACTCTCTATCTCTCCCTTCCTCCCTCTCTCCCCTCTCTCTCTCACACACACCCCTCTATCTCCTCCCTACATCTACCTCCCTCCCTCGCCTCTCTACTTCTCTCTATCTCTTCTCTCTCTGCATCTCCTTCCCTCTCTACTTATCTTTATCTCCTCTCTATCTCTCTCTTTACCTACCTCTCCTTCCATCACTTTGTATCTCACCTATGTCTCCCTCCCTACCTCTTTTCCTCTCTAATCTCTATCTCTCCTCTCCCTCCCTCTACCTACATGTCTCTCTCACTCTCTATCCCTCTCTTCCACCTCTTTCTCTCTAACTCTCTCCTCTCTATCTCATTATTCTCTCTCCCTCCCTCTCACTCTCTCCTCTCTATCTCACCACTCTCTATATCTCTCTCTCACAAACACAAACCTCTATCTCCCTCCCTCCCTCCTTCCCTCTCTACTTCTCTCTATCTCTCCTCTCCCTCCCTCTCTCGACCTCACCCTCCCTCCCATTCTTTTTGTCTCTCCTCCCAATCTCTCTCACTATTGTCTCTCCCCCCTCCCCCCTCTTTCTCTCTCAATTGCTCCTTTTCTCTATCTCACCATTCTCTCTCACTCACTCACACACACATACCTCTATCTCCCTCCCTACCTCTCCCTCCCTCCCTCCCCTCTCTACTCTTTATCTCTCTTCTCTCTTCCCCTCTCTATACCTACCTCTCCCTCCATCACTCTCTCTCCATTCCTCTCTATCTCACCTATGTCTCCTTCCCTACCTCTTTCCCTCTCTACTCTCTATCTCTCCTCTCCCTTCCTCTACCTACCTCTCTCTTTGTATCTTCATCCCTCTCTCCTTCTCTCTATATCACCACTATCTATATCCATACCTCTCACTCCCTCCTCTCTAAATCACCATTCTCTCTCTCTCCCACTTTCCCTCCTTCCCTCTCACTCCCTCCTCTCTAAATCACCATTCTCTCTCTATCCCACTTTCCCTCCTTCCCTCTCTTTATCTCACTTATCCCTTTCTACCTCTCCCTCCTTACCTCTCTCCCTCCTATCCCTCCCTCTCTCCTTCCCTCTCTACCTACCTCTCCCTCCACTACCTACCACTCTCTCTACCTCCCCCCACTTTCTCTCTTACTCTCTCCTTCCCTCTCTACTCTCTATCTCTCCCCCTTCCCTCTCTGCTCTCTTTCTCTATCTCTCCCCCTTCCTCTCTCCCCTCATTTTCTCCCCTCTCACACACACTCACCTCTATCTCCTACTTTCCTCTCGCTCCATCCCTCCACTCTCTACTTCTCTCTATCTATCATCTCTATACATACCCTTCCCTATCTATTTATCTTTATCTCCCCTCTCCCTCTCTTTACCCACCTCTCCCTCCATCACTCTATATCTCAATTGTGTCTCCTCCCTACCTATTTCCCTCTCTACTCTCTATCTCTCCTCTCCCTCCCACTACCTCTCTCTCTCTACCCCCTATCTCTCTCTCTTGCACACACACACCTCTATATCCTCCCTACCTGTCCCTCCCTCCCCTCTCTACTTCTCTCTATCTATCCTCTATCTACATCTCCTTCCCTCTCTACCTATATTTATCTCCCCTCTCCCTCTGTTTACCTACCTCTCCCTTTATCACTCTGTATCTCACCTATGTTTCCCTACCTACCTATGTTTGAGGGATTAAGGGTTGAGGGTTTAATGTATAGGGTAGAGCGTAGAGGGTAGAGGGCAGAGGGTAGAGGGTAGAGGGTAGAGGGTAGAGGGTAGAGGGTTTGAGGGTTGAGGGTTGAGGGTCCAATGTATAGGGTAGAGGGTATAGGGGTTCAGGGATTAGGGTTTAAGGGTAGAGGGTTTAAGGATTCAGGGTTCAGGGTTCAGGGATTAGGGTAGAGAGTTTACTTGAGTTTAAGGGTTTAAGGGTTGAGGGTATAGGGTTAAGGGATCAGGGTAGAGATGGAGGAGGGAGAAGTGAGATAGAGAGAATTAAAGAAGAGGAGGGAGGGACAAAGATAGATGAGGGTTGAGGATCCAATGTATATGGTAGAGGGTTAGGGGTAGAGGGGAGAGAGATAGAGGGAGTGAGAGAGAGAGAGACCTGAGAGAGGGAGAGGGGGTAGGAGGGAGAGACTTGAGAGAGAGAGGGAGGGAGTGGGAGAGAGAGAGGGAGGGAGGGTAGAGGGTTTAAGGGTTAAGGGTTTATAGTTTATGATTAAGGGTAGAGGGGAGAGAGATAGAGGGAGTGACTAAGAGAGAGAGAGAGATACCTAAGATATGGAGAGGGTTGAGAGAGAGAGAGGGAGAGAGTGGGAGAGAGATAGAGAGAGGGAGGGTTAAGGGTAGAGGGTAGAGAGTTTAAGAGTTAAGGGTTTAGGGTTAAGGGTAGAGGGTTAAGGGTTTAAGAGTTTAGGGTTTAAGGGTTAAGGGTATAGGGTTTAGAGTAGAGGGAGTGAGTGAGAGAGAGAGAGAGACCTGAGACCTGAGAGAGGGAGAGGAGGTAGGAGGGAGAGACTTGAGAGAGAGGGAGTGGGAGATAGATAGAGGGAGG